>CAXITT010000197.1:778884-809084 GCA_964033795.1 Lymnaea stagnalis
AATACTGACACCCTGTCAGTTAAAGTCACCAAATGTGGGAAAACGTTCGCAGTGACGAATGTTTATAATTCTCCAAGCAATGTGATCACGATCCCTACCCACGGGGAGACGATCTTTAAACGGACTATAATTGCAGGAGATTTCAATGCCAAATCCCCCATGTGGGGTTATCCAGAGCGGAACGGCTCTGGTAAGCACGTGGAAGAGGTTTGTCTCGAGACCAACCTTATCAGGCTTCAGGACGAGAAGAGCACGCCCACTCTTCTCCATTACGGCCATGGAACGGAGTCCAGGCCAGACCTGACGCTCGTGTCCGCTGATCTCGCGGGACATCAGGTCCTTAGTGTCCTTGACGACATTGGGAGCGACCATTTGCCCATACTGCTTAGGGTTGACTTGGGACAGGCCAAAACCAAGTGCGACAAACGCCACTGGCTCTTTCGTAAAGCCAACTGGCAAAATTTCCAAAGTCAGTGCGAGACCAAGCTCGGACTAATTGCAGTCGATGTGGCTGACTCAGACTTAGATGTTGCTTTCGAGAAGTTCAATGACGTCCTCCTAGAGGTCGCCCGTGTGACGATCCCGAGAACGACCGGGAAGCGACCGTACAAGCCTTTTTGGAACAAAGAGCTTGCAAAACTCGTGAAGCGAAGAGCAAAAGCTCGGAAAGAAGCCGCGAGGAAGAAAACACCAGCTGCTCGTGCTGGCTACAATCAACTTACGGCTGAAGTCCGGGCGGCTGTTCAAAAGGCGAAAAAGTCGAAGTGGGTTAGCACGTGTGAAAAACTCAATCTTCTAGACGGTGGGAAGGTGTGGAATCTGCTCGGAAGTCTCTCTGGTGCGGGTAAGGCCAAAAACCCGCAACCATTACTATCGGACAAAGGTGTCGTGGCGAGCGACAAGGAAAGAGCCAATGTACTGAATGTTCACTTTGCCGCAGTGAACAATGAGACCAAAGTGTCAAAAGAGACCCCAGAGCATAAAGAAATTCGCCGTCTGAAGATAAGGGGAGCTCGTATCCAGCGTACTGGACCCCACCCTGAGATATTCACAGTTCCTTTCACAATGGAAGAATTGCAAAACGCGCTTAAAAAGTGCCTGCCGGCGAAAGCACCAGGCCCAGACAAAGTTCACAATGAAATGTTAACCCACCTGGGTAAACGGGGGAGAGAACTACTGCTGGCTCTCATTAACCGAACTTGGACTACAGGTATTTTACCGAAAGTGTGGAAGCAGGCCATAGTGGTTCCCGTACCAAAGGAAGGAAAACCAGGCCATTTACCAAGTAGCTACAGGCCAATATCGCTAACGTCTTGTGTGGGTAAAGTGGCCGAGCGAATGGTAAATGGACGACTCTACTGGTTTTTGGAGAGTAACAAGCAACTACCACCAACGCAGGGTGGCTTCCGTAAGGGTAGGCAGCCCATGGACCAGGTGGTCCGTCTTGTTCAGTCTATGACCAATGAACTCCAGAAGAAAAATCATTCGTTGGCAATTTTCTTTGATCTCAAGCAAGCATATGACCGCGTGTGGCGCGTTGGCCTCATGCATAAATTCCAGAAGTTGGGTGTCACTGGAAACATGTCCGGGTGGGTGACGGACTTTCTCAAGGACAGGTCTATTGTCACACGGGTTGGCAATAGTCTATCGAAGCGGCTTGCTCTAGAGGACGGACTCCCCCAGGGGTCTGCCCTCAGCTGCACCTTGTTCTTGGCCTATGTCTATGACTTGCAAGAGGGATTAGTGTCCGATAATGCCATGTTCGCTGATGATCTAGTAATCTGGACTTCTGGTCCTAGCATCAACCACTTGCAGAACCGGCTGCAAAACGATCTCCATACCATCGAGGACTATGCGAGACGGTGGAAAATGGTTGTGAACACTGAGAAGACGGTCTATTCTAAGTTCACTAACGGAAGAAAGGTGCTTGAGGCCGATATTAAACTCTCCATAAATGGGAAAGATTTGGTATGGGACAGGACTCCAGTCTACCTGGGGATTAAGTTGGATCAGAAACTCCGACTCCATCACCACGTACACGAACTATGCGCCAAGGCTTCACAAAAATTGGGCTTGGTGAAAAAGCTGGCCTGCACTGAATGGGGTGCAGATGCAAGACTGTTGAGGTCGCTCTACCTTAGCAGTGTGAGAGGAACAATGGACTACAGTTTGCCCGTCCTAGCCTTCGCAAGCCATACGGCTTTGGAGGAACTGGACCGCATCCAAAACCGTGCTCTAAGGTTTGTTTGCGGGGCAATACGAACCACACCCACGGCGGCGGTGGAGATCATTTCCAATGTCGAACCGCTCGAGGTCAGGCGAGAGAAGGCAGTCCTTACGACGGTAGAGCGTTACCGCCGCATGGACAGAAAGGATCCCTGTTTCAAATTACAAGACGAATGGGAGAAAAAGTCCAGATTGAAGCGACCATCCTTCATGGACATGGTTCACAGTCTTGAAGAAGACGTTTTTCTGCCCAGAAACAGGGAAAAAGTGAAAGTGATCCCCGCGCGGGGACCACACAAGAGCCTTCCCTTACCAGACATTCGACTGGAAATGGTTGACGCCAAAGCCAGCGGAAACAGTCCTCAATTAGACCCAACAGAGGCTGTACGACGCACGATTGACGCCTATCCGAACAGCTTGGTTAAAGTCTTCACGGACGGCTCATGTTTCACGGAGGAAAAGCGTAGTGGCTATGGTGTCCTCATCCAGTATCCCGCAGAGATAGCTCCACCCGAGGAGCTATCAGGCCCATGCGGTAGGAATGCAACAAGCCTCGATGACACTGTCATTCTGGAGACAGTAGGCTCCATCCATGCACATGGCCCTAAGGTAATCTTCCAGCTAATCACTTCGCGCTTAGAGGCGTCGCTTCCTGACAGGGCAGACCTCTTAGCCCAAGAAGGCGCAGCCCTACCTCAACCAGACAAACCCATGACCCAGATCGGAGTCACTGCCTGGTTGAAAGACCATTTCAGGAGAAAATGGCTTGATAAGTGGGACACGGCCACTACTGGACGACAGTTTTACCAGGAATTTCAGCGGCCGAGCCAAAGCGACCCGTGGTGGGAACTTAGTCGTAGAGAACAAAGCCTTATCACACAGATGAGAACTGGGCACTGCGCTACGCGCAGTTATCTCTACCGACTCGATAACAGAAGGGAACTTTTGTGCCGACAATGTGGACACGAAGAGGAGACAGTAGCACACTTGGTTGTCAAGTGTCCGGACAGTGGGATGGGGGCCGACGGTAGGAATCCGGAGGCCTGCCTTAATGATCTCCTTTACGGAAGTGCCCAGCAGATGAGGCGCGCCGTAAGCATCGTGTCAAGGGTCCTAAGAGAGTAATCTCGCACCCTTTTTTGAGTATTAATCTTTATTAGTGAAGTACACGAATAAATGGAAAATAGTTGTAAACATATCTAAAACAACTCATACTCTGTTTACACTATGTCGAAAGATCAAAGATGAGAAATATGTACTACAGTTTGCTGGTAGAAAGCTGCAACAGACCAAAGATGCGAAATACTTGGGTATTACGCTAGACCCAAAACTACATCTCCACAAGCATGTGGACGAACTGGTAGACAAAGCATCAGATAAGCTAAAGATTGTGAAGCGCTTGGCTGGAATGGATTGGGGAGCCAACGCTGGCACCCTAAGAATGTTATTTATGAGCACGGTCAGGGCTACATGGGAATACAGTTATCCCATACAGTGCATTGCAAGCCCAACGGCCCTCGAAAAGTTGGACCAGATTCAGAACCAGGCACTAAGGCTCATCACAGGATCAATGAAGAGTTCCCCGAATACAGGGAATGAGATACTGGCGAATGTGGAGCCAATCTGGATCAGGCGGGACAGAGCAGTAATGGCCACCATCGAGCGGCTAAAGAGGCTCAAAGATGGAGACCCATTACGTGTGTTAGTGGAGGCCGTCCCAAAATCCCGTATCCAGAAAAAATCGTGCGTACAAGTAGGTCAGAAACTATTAGCAGATGCAGGAATGCCATAAAACAGGGAGCCCCTGGCAATCATAAGTAGCATTAGGCCGGGTAATAAAGTCTGCGCAAAGACCCTAATAAAGCAGGGATGTAGTGAGAAAGAAACGAGAGATAGGCAAACGAAACCCCATATACAGTTGCATGTGGATGGAGCCTGCACGAATGAGGGCACTGGGTTTGGATGTGTCATCAAGTTTCCTGAAGACCAGTCCCCAATTGAAGTAACAGGGAATGGGGGAAAATTCAAGAAATCAGGTGAAGTGGAAGCACTAGCCTTAGTCGAGGGTCTAAGGAGAGTGAAACAAGAAATGGAGCAAAGACCAACAATAGCTCAGGAAGTAAGAGCTTATTCCGACAATGTAGCTCTGGTAAGGAACATGAGGAGAGTGAGACCAGATATATTCGTCAACAAAGCACAGAAAGAAGTGCAGGAAATTCTCACAGAGCACGGTAAGACGACGATAATAGAATGGGTGGAAGGTCACAGTGGAATCCCTGAGCAGATGCTAGCAGACGCACTGGCAAAAGATGGAGTCTCAAAGACGGATTGGAATCCACCAGTCTCCATGAGTGCAGTTGAAGCGCTGCTAAGAAAGAAATCTGCAGCTGAATGGGAAAAAGCTTGGGCAAACGTGTACAACGGACCCCTGGTGGGACCTAAGTAGGGAGGAACAAGTCATAATATCCAAATTAAGGTCGGAACACTGCCCCACAAACAAGTACTTGATGGAGATGGGGCTCAGACAGTCCGGACTATGCAGACACTGCAAGATAAACCAGGAGTCCATAGAACACCTGGAGGTATGCACGGAATTAGACGAAGTGAGGGAAGAACTAAAGTTGACCAGGACGGGAATCAAGAGGTATGGATAAGTTGAGGACCTCAAGAGAACAGCCAGATACTTCCGCCAGGCCCTGAGGGAAACAACAGATGCTCAATGAAAAAGGATTGAAAGATCAACGCAAGAGAAGACAGAACCAAGAAGGAGGGTGGGGGGGGGCCCACTTCTTTGCATTTCTCTTTTCTCCCGAGGGACCTGGCGAGAGGCAAATGGCAAATGGTAAAAACAAACCCCACTTGTAGGCCCAGGCGGTGGCAAAGCTAGGGGTGGCTATGAGGGTGCAACATTCAGCCTCGAAACTGTCTTAGCAACAGACAGAACTAGGGGGGAAGTAAAGCGAAGAGTAGAAGTGTGGGAATCAAAGTCAAACGAAAATAGGGGTGGAACCCCGTGGAGTTGGAAGAACCGTGGATGCCCAAGTACTAAGTAATTAGAAGCCCGATGTAGACGGTAATTCCGGGGCCAATTTGGACACACGCGCGCCAATTTACGTGGGGCGGAGCGTATCTACATCAACCTGCATCCCCAAGGGGCTATCCCAAGGGAAGGGGCTCCTGCGATCTTGAGTGGGAACAGAAAGGTAACTGGATGGTCCTGCCCTGGAAAGTGGGACTACGGTCCTCGGGTAACATGGGGAGTAACAGTGAGGGAAAGACCCGCACGACTGGTGACATTCAGGGAAATGGACCAAAGGGCTGGAGGGAAACCACTTGTTGGCGCTAACCAGCTTGGAGGGTAAAGGACCTGAAGTATGAACCAGCGTTGCCCTCGAGTTGACTGTCGGCCAGAAGAGTGAAAGCTCGGTGCTGCCTATTGCTATCTGTGGTGCCAGCAGCCGCGGTAATTCCAGCTCCAATAGCGTATATTAAAGTTGTTGCAGTTAAAAAGCTCGTAGTTGGATCTCGGGTGCAGGCGGGCGGTCCGGCTCGCGCCGGTTCACTGCCCGTATTAAATCCTGCCCTACTTGTCTGTCGGCTCTCTCTCCCGCGGGTGCTCTTCGCTGAGCGTCACGGGTGGCCGACGCGTTTACTTTAAAAACAAGGCAGGCGTTTGAGTAAACCAAGCGAGTATTAGGGGTGGAAATAGATCCAGCAGCACTTTGAAAAGACGTGAGGAAGGAACGAGGCGGCTGTGGCCTGGCGCGCTGACCATTTCAAAGGCGGTGTCGGCTCGTCGGGCTTGGGGTGGACCCTCGGACCACGTGGGTCCTGAGATGGTTCGCATCAGATGAGTCGACCGGGCCCATCCCGAACTCCACGCTTGGCAGTTTGCGGATAGCCACAGGTCCCGCTCGGGGTCGTTGCCGCCGAGTAGGGATATGCGTTCAATAGAGGCCATAAATACACGCAAGCGGACAGTGGGGAGGGAAAAGCGTACGAGGTCAAAAGTAAAGTTGGTGTATTTCACACGAAAGTGTGAAGTGCACCAAGATGTAGACCAAGGAAGGAAAATAAGTAGGAAATGGCTGTCGTGTGGTCTGTTTTCTCTTTGCAGGTCAGTCTGAGTGCATGAACGGGTAAAGAGAATGGTGGAAGTTGGGCCGGATGGGCAGAAACCCAACAGCACAGGTCGAAAGCGGAAGCGGACGACCAACCAAAAGGTGAAGCATGCAAAGAGAAGAAAATCGTCTAGTAGTAGTAGACGACCGCCAGCCCAGGGCGATAATACAGCACCAGGTGCTGGGAACTCCACGCAGTGTCCCATGGGGTCACGAAGTGGAGCAGTGCGGGGACCCAAAAAACTGGTATTCACGTGTCTACAACTAAATGCGAACGGCTTAGGGCCAAAAGACCTAGAACTTAGGGACCTAATGGAACAGCAGGATGTGGACATTGCTGTCTTCCAAGAGGCGCGACTAAGAAGACAGACTTTCCAAATCCGTGGGTACACCACCTACAGATGCAAATGTGAGGCATGTCGAGAAGTTGTGACCCTAGTCAAGTCCGACTTGAAGTGTGAAATCAAGGACCCAAAACTGAGTAGACCAAACTCAGATACAATCACAGCTAAGGTGTGGAAGGGGTCCAAGTGCTTCAGTGTAATAAATATTTATTCCCCGCCAAAAGAGAACATAGATCTGGACTTCGGGCAAGTCCACTTCCACTGCACCATAGTTGCAGGGGATATGAATGGACATTCCCCGAACTGGGGATATAAACTGTCGAATACCACAGGTAAAAGAATAAATGAATTTTGCAATAGCACGAACATGGAGGTACTGCAAACGAAAAACTCTCCATGTACTTTTCTTCACTCAGGAAATGGCAAAGAGTCCAGGCCGGACTTAACACTAGTTTCCAGTGATATTAAGGAGTACTGTGAATGGAAAGTGCTGGAAGAAATTGGAAGCGACCACAAGCCCATACTGCTCAAGGTGGAATTTGGTGGTGCGCGCAAAGTAGTGACAGGTCGGAACGCTTGGAACTACAAGAGAGCCGATTGGGCCAGCTTTGCAGATCAGACAGAAAAGATATTAGGCCAGCCACGGAAATCAGGCTCGGATGACATAAACCTTACATATAGTAAATGGGTCAGTGAAATAATGAAGGTGGCAAGCAAAACCATCCCGAGGATGGGAGCAGTGAGGAAATACCACCCGAACTGGACCCCAGAACTGGCAAAACTAATACAGCGAAGGAAAGAAGCCAGGAAACTGGCTGGCAAATCAATAATGGCCAGAATGCAGTACAATAGCCTTTCGGCTCAAGTCAAGTCACTATCTCGGCAACTAAAAAGAGATGCTTGGCAGAAAAAATGCTCAAAAATAGACGTAGATGGAAATCCAAACCGTGTCTGGTCACTATTAAAGAGCATATCAGGCCATAGAGCCAAAGTAAACCCCAGCCCGATCAGAGGAACAAATGGGCAGATATTGGCAAATGGCAAACAAATTGCGAGTGCCCTAAATTGCCATTTTGCCTCGGTAAACAAGAAAAAAGCAGTGACGGATGAGGGAGTCCTGCTAGACAGAGAGAGGAAGGATAGAGAAAATGGGATAAAGATTGATGAATTCAGCCTCATGTCCTCCACCTTCACGATTCCTGAACTAAATGAAGCAATAGAAAGAACCAAGATGGGAACAGCAGCTGGGGGAGACGCCGTCTCCCCAGACATGCTAGCCCACCTGGGGCAAAAAGGGTGGGAAATCTCTACTAAAAATAATAAACGCCACATGGGTGAGCGGAAGATTGCCAGACAGTTGGAGACAAGCAAATGTCACACCAATTCTGAAAGTTGGAAAACAGGCTGAAAGCGTAGAAAGCTACAGGCCGATATCTTTGACCTCGTGTGTCAGCAAGATGGCAGAACGCATGGTGCAAAACAGGCTAAACTGGTACTTAGAGCATGAGAACCTCATAAACCCAAACCAGTGTGGATTCCGACGAGGAAGAAGGGCCACGGACCAAGTGGTAAGATTCACAGAAGGTGTCATTGGGGGGTTTCAAGTCAAGGAGAGCACCATTGCGGTGTTCCTTGACTTGAAACAAGCCTACGATCGCGTTTGGAAGCAAGGCTTGCTCCTCAAGATGTTGAGATTGGGTATTGAGGGAAGAATGTATCTATGGATCAAAAGCTACCTCAAGAATAGGGTTATAAGGACGAGATATGGAACAGCAGTATCGGAGTTTGAAGAACTCGATGAAGGGCTCCCACAAGGGTCCGCACTAAGTTGCATCCTGTTCCTGATCTTCATAAACGACTTACCGTTGGAAATAAGATCAGACACAGCGCTATTCGCCGACGATGCGGCTTTGTGGAGAACAGGGACAAGCGCGAAAGAGCTGGCAAAGAAATTGCAAGAAGATCTGGACAGATTATCTAAGTATATGTCCAAATGGAAAATCCTGCTGAACATAGAAAAGACAACCCATACGTTGTTTACACTAGGAAGAATCATAAAGTCAGAAGAATATCAGTTGCATTTCGCAGATAAAAAGTTAACACAAACCAAAGATGCGAAATACTTGGGGATCACCTTAGACCAAAAGTTGTATCTCCATAAACATATGGATGAGCTGGTTGCGAAAGCAACGGAAAAGTTAAGGATCGTAAAGAAACTTGCCGGCACAGAATGGGGGGCTACTGCAAGGGCACTGAGAGTATTGTTCATGAGCGTAGTAAGGTCATCATGGGAATACAGCCTGCCAGTACAATGCATTGCCAGCCCTACAGCCCTAGAAAAGCTTGATCTTGTCCAACACCAAGCCCTAAGGTTAATAACGGGTGTGCTAAAAAGCACCCCGTGTGCGGCTGCTGAAATAATAGCAAACGTAGAACCAATACAAGTAAGAAGGGATAGAGCAGTAATGGCCACAGTAGAGAGGTACAGGAGGTTACCGGACGGTGACCCACTACGGACCCTCACAGAAGTAAGGCTGGGAGCAAGACTGCAAAAAACATCGTGCATACAAGTGGGGAAAAGGCTATTAGAGAACGCTCGGGTCCCGGAGAGGAGAGCCGAGTTGGCTATCATAAGCAAAGTCAGGCCGGATACTAGGATCTGGGCCCAGATACTAACCCACCAGGACGGAGAAAGCAAAGCAAAGCATGCAGCAGAGGTACCCAGTATCCGAATGCATGTAGACGGAGCATCCTGTAGTGAAGGCACGGGTTATGGTGTCTACATGAAATTTCCAGATGACACTATTCCAGTCGAACTGTCAGGCAACAGCGGTAAATTCAAAACGTCTAGCGAAGCTGAGACAATGGCCCTCATCAAGGGGCTGAAAAGATTGTCCCACGAGCTAGAGACCAGAAACACTACAGCACAGGTAGTAAAGATATTCACAGACAGTGAAGAACTAGTGCCCAACCTGCGACGATTGAGGCCAGATATGTACGTGAACAAGGCTCAACTAGAAATGGCCAAGATACTTGTCACACACAAAGTGAGAGTAGTAGTTGCATGGGTAAAAGGTCACACCAGCGATCCAGAGCAGGACAGAGCAGATGCCTTAGCAAAAGAGGGAGTGTTGCAGCCAGACTGGAACCCCCCGGGTATCAATGAGCTCACTACTCGGACTGCTAAGAAAGAAATCCAGGGAGGATTGGGTCAAACTCTCCCCATGGCAGAAGCGTGTGGGCACACCAAAAACAACCGTGCATGACGGATAATTGGTGGGAACTGAGACGTGGGGACCAAGTCCTCATTGCAAAGTTAAGGACTGAACACATGGCCACCAACAAGTACCTCAAGGACATAGGTGTGAGAACAGAAGACAAGTGCAGGCATTGCAAGGTTCACACAGAAACGATCCAGCACTTGGAAGAGTGCCCGGTCCTCAGACAAGCAAGACTCGACCCCAGTGGCAGTTTGATGGCGCTAAAGAGGTACGGGACGAAGGATGAACTGGAGAGCACAGCAAAGTACTTCAGGCGGGCTTTGAAAAAAAAAAAAAAAAAGAAGGGGTGCAGAAAGTCAGAAACACTAAATTTCCCAGGAGTGGAAAGTAACGACGAAAGATAGAGGTGTACGGTGACAAAGTAAAGGGGTACGCCTTAGAAACAGGCAAAGTTAGGGGTGGAGATCAGTCGCGAAAGAGTGGCACGCCTTAGGAACAGGCAAAGTCAGGGGTGGATATCAGATACGAAATCTGTCTCAGGAGCAGACAAATGTAGGGGCCCAACACTGGGAGCCGGAAGAACCGTGGATGCCCAAGTCATATCGTCCAGCACCTCGGTGCCTATGGTGCCAGCATCCCGCTGTACACGTCCGTCATATCGTCCAGCACCTCGGTGCCTATGGTGCCAGCATCTCGCTGTACACGTCCGTCATATCGTCCAGCACCTCGGTGCCTATGGTGCCAGCATCCCGCTGGTGCCTTGTCCAATGCCATGAGTCGTGGGGCGTGACTCTGGTGCCAGTCCACCTTACACATGCATTCGTTGCATCGTCCCGCGCCAGGAGCCGTGCCTCCAGGTGCCAGCATCCCGCTGTACAAGTCCGTCATATCGTCCAGCACCTCGGTGCCTATGGTGCCAGCACCCGCTGCGTGCCTTGTCCAACGCCATGGATCGTGGGGCGTGACTCTGGTGCCAGTCCACCTCCCACATGCATTCATTGCATCGTCCCGCGCCAGGAGTCGTGCCTCCGGTGCCAGCATCTCGCTGAACACGTCCGTCATATCGTCCAGCACCTCGGTGCCTATGGTGCCAGCATCCCGCTGCGTGCCTTGTCCAATGCCATGAGTCGTGGGGCGTGACTGATGCCTGTACACCTCCTGTAGGCGACAAATAGACTGCGTCCTAAAAGACTTTTGACTTCTATATTTTCAGTAAACGCCTAAACTAGGAATGGAGGCGGACGTCCACACCCAGGCCACGGGTAGGAAAAGAAAGAGATACAGAGATTACAAGGCTATGAATAAAAGACATAGAGACAAACGGAGGTTGGTGGAACACCCACGCTTGACTGCTATGACAGAGCAGGAATGGTGGGACAAGAAATGGAGAAGAGTGGCTACATTCCACAAGAAAGAAGAGTTCCTATCTACGGATAGCGACACTGTCCATACAGCCCAGAAGTCTGAAGCTGGCAGTCTTGTTGTCTTACAACTAAATGCTAACGGGCTCTGGCCCAAGGAGCAGTTAATCTCAGATTTATTAAAATCTGAGAATATAGATGTGGCCATAATACAGGAGTCCCGTCTAAAAGGGAAGAGTATACGAATAGATAACTACGTCTCCCATGCGTGTTCGTGCTCCCAAAATTGCCATGGGGTAATGACACTAGTCATACAATCCCTAACGTCCAGAGTTTCTGAGTGTAAATGGGACAAACGGAAAACAGATGCGCTACATCTGACAGTGTGGAAAAACGGGGTCCCATATGACGTATTTAACGTCTACTCCCCACCTAAAGTAACAGTTGATCTTGACTTCGGAAAGACAACTTTCACGAGAACGTTAATTGGTGGAGATTTTAATGGCCAAGCCACCCTTTGGGGGTACAAAGGGATAAATAATACTGGTAAAAGATTGATGGAACTCTGCAATTCCACAAATCTCTACATACTACAGGACAACAAGTCCCCACCCACTTGCATCCATAGTGGGAATGGCAGAGAATCACGTCCAGATCTTACAATTGTCTCTGGAGACATAAAAGATAAGTCGGAAGTGAAAGTTCTCCAGGATATAGGTAGCGACCATCTGCCAATCCTAATCACAATTGGCAAAGCCTATGCCAAAGCGACGGGTCCTCGCCCTAACACTTGGAAATATAAGAGTGCAAATTGGGTAAAATTCTTCAAAATGCCAAATTCTAACAATTACCTGCTTAATGCAGACAAGGGCTCTCTGGACTCAAGGTATGAGAAATGGTGCAATGGTGTCATCACCGCAGCGAAAAGGTCTATCCCGGTGGGAAACAGTAAACGAAAAAAGGGGACGTTTACAAACCCAGAACTAATGAACTTAATCAAAAAGAGGCAAAAGGAGAGGAAACGGGCACAAAGCTCGGAACGGGCTCGACAACGTTATAATGCTCTGTCCAGAGAAATAAAGAACCTCTCTTCCAAACTAAAAAAGGACACTTGGCTGGCAAAGTGTAACCAACTTGACCTCAAAAAAGACTCTAAAAAAGTTTGGAAGATGTTCAAAAACCTCACCGGAGTTGCTACTCCACATAACCCAAGTCCCATACTCGATAAGAATGGCAGATTAGCCACATCTGACCTTGAGAGGGCAAGAGTGCTAAACCTACACTTTGCTGAGTCCAATAAGGCTAAGAAATGGACCAGCGTGGGGAACCACATAAAAAGTGAATGTGTCAAACTAGAAAAAACCCTCACTGTCCATAATGACTCGATAATGTCATCCAAAATAACTTGGGGCGAGTTCAAGATTGCATACATGAAATGTAAGGACGATACCGCTGGTGGTCCGGACGGAGTCACCAACAATATGTTGAACCGGCTGGGTCCTAAAGCCAAAATGGCACTATTTAGAATAATCTCATTGTCGTGGGATACTGGCAAAATCCCCAGGCAATGGCGAGTGGCACAAATAACAGCACTTCTAAAGAAAGGAAAATCTCCCGAAAGCCCAGAGAGCTATAGACCTGTCTCGCTAACTTCCTGTGCAGGGAAGATAGCTGAACGTATAGTCAACAGTAGACTGTACTGGTTTATGGAGAGACAGCTGCTTATAAATCATAACCAGTGTGGCTTCAGAAAGAACAGGCAAGCCACAGATCAGATAATAAGACACACAGAGAATTATCAATGGTTTCCACAGAAAGGAGAGCAGAATTGGCATCTTCTTGGACCTCTCCCAGGCTTATGACAAAGTCTGGAAGTCCGGCCTCAAATTCAAAATGCTTAAGCTGGGCATTTCAGGCAAACTTTACCGATGGATCTGTGACTTCTTATCAAACAGATCCACCAGAACCAAATTTGGCACCCACGTCTCAGACAAGGCAAACCTTGAAGAGGGCCTCCCTCAAGGATCAGCCTTGAGCTGTCTCTTATTTCTAATTTACATCAATGACCTGCCCAATGTAGTAGAATCGGAGATAGCACTTTACGCAGACGATATTGCCCTATGGAGGACTGGGGCTGATGTAGCGGAACTGGTGAATTCCCTACAGGAAGACATGAATAGGATTAAAACGTACCTCACTACTTGGAAACTCGAATTAAATGTCTCAAAATCTAACCACGCTCTGTTTACACTAAGCAGAGACGCAAAAAAGGTCCCCTACCAAATCAACTTTGGTAAAAGACCCTTGGCCCAGACTATAATTGCTCATTACCTAGGGTGCTCACTGGACCCCAAACTATACCTCCACTGTCACATTGAGGATATAATAAAAAAAAGCAGAAGAAAAACTTCGTTTGGTACGCTTGTTGGCAGGCACTAGTTGGGGTGCGTCAGCCAGCACGCTACGTGGCCTCTTCATAGGAGCGGTCAGATCAGTGCTAGATTATAGCATGCCTTTCCTAAATATTGCCAGTGCAACGGCATTACAGAAACTAGACTTGATTCAAAATCATGGCACGAGACTCATTTGTGGAACCTTTAAAAGTTCCCCCATTGCCGCTGGAGAGATCATGGCAAACCTTGAACCACTAAGCATCAGACGGGACAAGGCGATGCTAACAACTCAGGAACGTCTACTCAGACTAAATAGTTCTGATCCTCTATATGAGCTAATGCTGGAGGTGCCAGGCACTAGATTAGGAAAGAAATCCTTTATTAGTATCTGCAACGACCTAAAAAGGAGAATAAAACTACCAGAGAGGAGGGGTAGACTCCGTGCAGTCACTAAACTGAGACCTGACACTAAAGTTCGTCTCAACCTGACAGAAACGTCAGATAATAATATTGGCTCAATCCAACAATCTCTGATCACAAAGGTATACATTGATGGGGCTCAATGTAAGCAGAAGGCAGGCTATGGTGTACTTATAACACTACCAGACGGTACGTCCATTAAAAAATCGGGAGAGTGTAGGCAGTTCTACACATCTCAAGAAGCGGAATTGAAGGCACTAAAAAATGGCGCTAGTCACATTATACCAACTGGCTCCATCCCTGTGGCTGGACTACCCAATCATAATATTCACAGACTGTCAGGGACTCTTAAAAGACTTACAGGTGCGTTCACCAAAAGTGAAAATAGCCCAAATCTATAACCTGGTGGAATGCCTGGATAAAGATGGGAAAAATCGTCTCACAATAACTTGGACAAAGAGCCACGATAAAAATGAGGCACATAACATAGCTGACAAGCTGGCAAAGAAGGGTCTGGAGAACCCCAGTCCGAATAAAAAAGTATCATGGGACAGTGCCAAAGTCCTAATCACAAAACAGTTAAAACAACTGTGGTTAGAAGAATGGGCAGCATCCATTCATGGGGGAGAAGTCTGGGCTAACCTTAAAAGTCCAAGTCCGCAAGACCAATGGTGGAACCTTAATAGAAGTACACAAACTATCATAGCCCAAGTTCGCACAGGGCACTGCCCAATACGAAAACACTTGTATTTGCTAAAAAGGAGCGATAATAGTAAATGCAGATATTGCTCTGATGAAGTCGAAAGCTTGGATCACATATACAAATGTGTAAATCTAGAGCAAATAAGGGCAAGAATACTTGGCAATACTGCCAACGTGCCCGTACTATATGGGACACTATCCGAACTAAGGAAAAGTGCAGACTACTATAGGACTGTCCTAAGAGACAATTACAAGAATTGAAAAAAAAAAAAGCTGGATAATGCTGGTAATTCAAAAGGATAGAAAGGAAGCCAGACAGGATAGCAAGGAGCTGGAAACTGTGTGCGGTTGAAGTGAGCAAGTTAGAGCTCTTACCTAGTCGGCGAAAGCCGGAGCAAAATTTTGAAAAGCGACTGCCAAACAAGTGGGGCAGCATCGCATCTAGGTAAAAATCACAGCCCCGGGAGTAGCCTTGGGGCAAGGGCTCAGCGCTGAAAGGGGAAGGGGCCTCGGCCCCCCAACCAATCAGTGAGGAGTATTCTCCCTGCAACCAAGCAAACATAGGATCGATGCAGCAATGCATCAATCAAGGCAACATGTCAGGACGAGCAAGCTAAATTGTTCAATGAATATCCCTTGCAATGGTGTAAGCAACTCCTGATAGTATGAATCTTGGGAACGGGTTGAGAATCGGCCAGAAGAGCAGGAATGCTCGGTGCTGCTGTGTCGGTCAAGTCCAGGTGCCAGCAGCCGCGGTAATTCCAGCTCCAATAGCGTATATTAAAGTTGTTGCAGTTAAAAAGCTCGTAGTTGGATCTCAGGTGCAGGCGGGCGGTCCGGCTCGCGCCGGTTCACTGCCCGTATTAAATCCTGCCCTACTTGTCTGTCGGCTCTCTCCCGCGGGTGCTCTTCGCTGAGCGTCCCGGGTGGCCGACGCGTTTACTTTAAAAACAAGGCAGGGTTTTGAGTAAACCAAGCGAATGTTAAGGGGGAATTGAGCTGGCAGCACTTTGAAAAGGACGTGAGGAAGGAACGAGGTGGCTGTGGTCTGGCGAATTGGCCGTTTTTAAGGCGGTGTCGGCTCGTCGGGCTTGGGGTGGACCCTTGGACCATGTGGGTCCTGAGATGGTTCGCATCAGATGAGTCGACCGGGCCCCACCGGAACTCCACGCCTCGCAGGCTGCGGATAGCGACAGGTCCCGCTCGGGGTCGTTGCCGCCGAGTAGGGATATGCGTTCAATAGAGGTCATAAATAAACGCAGGCGGACAATGGGGAGGGAAAAGCTCACAAATTAGTTTGGGTTGGTGTATTGCACATGACGACAAGTGTGCAGTAGACCAATAAGATTAGCAGGTGAAAGTGCGCCTATATCCAAAACTGCCGTGTGGTTTCATTTTCTCGTTTCAGGTCACAAGTAGAAAATGAACGATCTTCCCCAAATAGATGGTGACACGAGGGTGCGAAGGCGGGGAAGGAAGAGGAGCAGAGTCAGAGACGTTAAGGTGAAAAATGCAAAGAGAAGGAAGTCCTCAAAAAGAGGATTAAATGGTAGCGTTGATACTAGTCCAGAGAAATCACCCAAGTTGGAGCCGAGGGCACAAAAACCCCGCAAACAGCTAGGGGAATCGAGTGGCAGAGACAGTCAACAGGTAGATGGACGACAAGGGAAGCACGTCTTCACGTGTCTCCAACTAAATGCTAATGGATTAGGCCCAAAAGACCTGGAGCTCCGTGACATCTTAGAACAACGAGATGTAGACGTAGCGGTGTTCCAGGAGGCAAGATTGGGAGTCCAACCATTTAACATTCGTGGGTACAACACATACAGATGTGGGTGCACAGAGTGTAGAGGGGTTGTAACATTGGTAAAGTCCTCATTAAAGTGTGAAGTAAAAGACCCAATACTCCAAAAACCAAACTCAGATTCTGTAACAACCAAAGTTTGGAAAGGGTCGCAGTGCTTCACGATAGTCAACGTCTACTCTCCTCCGAAGGAGTCGATAGACCTCGACTTTAGACAAACAGTGTTCCACAACACAATCATTGCAGGTGACATGAACGGCCATTCACCACACTGGGGCTATAAGACCACCAACCCCACGTGAAAAAGAATAAACGAGTTGTGCAACAGCAGTAACATGGTACGACTCCAGAGTAAAGACTCACCGTATACATGCCTGCATTCCGGGAATGGTAGGCAGTCCAGACCCGACATGACTCTCCTTTCCAGTAACCTCACAGACAGGTGCGAGTGGGAAGTACTGGGCGATGTAGGGAGCGACCACAAGCCAATACTCATCAGAATACAGTTTGGTGGGAAAACCAAATTAGCCTGTAATTTCCATGCTTGGAATTACAAAAGGGTTGACTGGTATACGTTTGCTAAAAACAGTGAAGATTGGATAAAGAGCAGGAAAAATGAATCAGAGGATATAAATGATTCATATGGGAAATGGGCAAAAGTAGTACTGGCAAGTGCGGAGAAGGCAATTCCCAGGAAGGGAGTAGCCAAGAAATTTCACCCCAATTGGACACCCAAGTTAGCAAGCTTGATAAGTAGGCGGAAAGAAGCAAGGAAACTTGCAGCAACATCCGTCACCGTGAGAACCCAGTATAACAGTCTGACAAGACAGGTCAGAAGTTTGTCCAAAGAGCTCAAACGAGAGGCTTGGCAGAAAAAGTGCAGCCGCATTGACATAAAGAAAAACCCGACAAGAGTCTGGAACTTGCTGAAAAGCATTGTAGGGCAGAACAAACGAGTAAACCCAAGCCCTATAAGAGAGAAGAACGGGCAAGTGCTGACCGATGACCGCAGAATAGCAACCACGTTAAACAGACATTTTGACGAAGTCAACAAGGCAAAATCGTGGACAGTTGATAGCCAAGCATTAAACAACGAGAGGAAAAAGCGGGAATCGGAAATAGTGATCGACCCATTCAGCATCATGTCTTCCTCCTTCACACTTATGGAGCTGGAAGAAGCAATAGCTAGGTGCAAACTAGGGACAGCAGCTGGTGGGGATGCAATATCAACCGATATGTTAGCACACTTAGGCCCATGTGGCAAGCTGTCCCTGCTGAAGATCATGAATAAATCCTGGGCCTTAGGGAAAATCCCTGACTGCTGGAGGCAGGCTACCATAACTCCATTACTGAAAGGGGGTAAGAAACCCGATGATCCTGAGAGTTACAGGCCGATCTCTCTGACCTCATGCTCAAGTAAGGTCATGGAGAGAATGGTCCAAAATAGGCTTGACTGGTATCTGGAGTCCGAAAAACTCATACATCCAAGCCAAGGAGGATTCCGAAAAGGCAGAAAGGCTACTGACCAAGTAGTAAGATTTACGGAGAGCGTAATACAGGGGTTTCAGGTCAAGGAAAGCACCATCGCGGTCTTCCTTGACCTGAAGCAGGCATATGACCGCGTATGGAAGCGGGGACTGCTCTTGAAACTCTTGCGTCTTGGAATCAGTGGCAGGATGTACCTGTGGGTCAAGAACTTTCTCAAGAATAGGGTCATTAGGACCAAATATGGATCAGAAGTGTCGGAATATATGGAGCTAGAAGAAGGCCTTCCCCAGGGCTCGTCTCTAAGCTGTATTCTTTTCCTGATTTTTATTAATGATCTTCCAATGGAAATAAGATCAGAGTCGGCACTTTTTGCAGACGATGCGGCCTTTTGGAGAACGGGAAAGAATGCACTAGAAATGGCAAACCACCTGCAGAGAGATCTAGATCGGTTAGTAGAATACACACAGAAGTGGCACATAGTTGTGAATATTGGGAAAACCATACATACCCTGTTTACATTAGGTAGGGCGATAAAGGAAGAAAAGTACAACTTAGATTTCGCAGGGAAAAAACTAACCCAGATGGACGAAGCAAAATATTTGGGTGTAACACTAGACCCTAAGCTGTTCCTGCATAAGCATATAGATGAGCTAGTGGACAAGGCTACAGAAAAATTAAAGCTCGTAAAAAGTTTAGCGGGAACGGATTGGGGAGTACTCAGAACACTATTCATGGGGACCGTGAGACAGTCATGGGAATACAGCTACCCAGTACAGTGTGTAGCAAGTGAAACAGCATTGGACAAAATAGACCTGGTGCAGCACCAGGCTCTCAGGCTAATCGCGGGAACCATGAAAAGTGCCCCAAATGCAGGGAACGAAATCTTGACAAACATAGAGCCAGTGAGGTTAAGAAGAAATAAAGCAGTGATGTCCTCAATAGAGAGGTTCAAGAGGTTAGATCCAAGTGACCCTCTGCGTGTCCTTGCAGAAACAACCCCCAAGAGCCGCATCCAGAAGGTGTCAGTAGTCCAAGTGGGGCAGAAACTTCTGAGCGAGGCAAGACTCCCGGAAAACAGGGGAAAACTAGTAGTCATAAGCAGTATTAGACCAGACAACAAAGTCTGCCCCCAAGTCGTGGTGAATACAAATGGTCAGAGTGAAGTAAGGAAGGTCAGGGGGACAAGTCGACCCAGCATACTCATGTATGTAGATGGGGCATGCTCAAAACAGGGTACTGGTTATGGATGTTACATAAAGTTCCCAGAAGACAACGTGCCCATAGAAATCTCGGAAAATGGAGGGATGTTCAAGAGGTCCAGTGAGATAGAAGCGTTGGCACTAGTTAAAGGCCTCAAGAGAATAAAAGGTGAATTGGATACAAGACAAACTGTAGCCCAAGAGATCAAGGTTTTTTCAGACTGCAAGCCACTGGTTGAGAGCCTCAAGAGATTGAAGCCTGACAAATACGTGAACAAGGCCCAAAAGTTAGTAGGCGAGATCCTCACGATACATGGAAAAAGAGTTGTCATAAATTGGTTGGAAGGTGATGGATCAGTTCCAGAACAAGCAAAAGCCGATGCCCTAGCAAGAGATGGGATCCACAAGCCAGATTGGAACCCCTCTGTATCAATGGCGGCAGCAGAGGCGATATTAGGGCGGATAAAGGCAGAAAACTGGGAGAAAGAGTGGGCGAATTGTCTGCATGGTAGGCAGATATGGGCGCATCTCAAAAAGCCCTGCAGCTCGGACCCATGGTGGGACCTGAGTAGGCAGCACCAAGTAATGATCGCCAGGTTAAGATCGGATCACTGCCCTACAATGAAATTCCTCCACGAAATGGGAATCAAAGGATCAAGCGAGTGCAGGCACTGCCATAAAGATGAAGAAACTATCAACCACCTGGAAAAATGTTCAGCATTGATGGATGTGCGGAAGCAACTAAACTTGGAAGGAAAGACAATGGCAAGATATGGACCAAAAGAGGACCTGGAGGCGACAGCTAACTACTTCTGCATGAGCCTGAGGGAGAAGCGAGGAAAGAAATAGAAAAAAAATTTCGGCCATAAAGAGTAGAAAGGCAAAGCCAGGTCCTCACAGAAGAAAAAAGGGGGGTGAGAGGGGCCCCGGTGCAGGAAAAGGGGTGAAAGCTGGCAGCTACCATACCCGGGACATGGCAAGTTGCCTCTGGAGCAGGCAAAGTAGGGGTAGAAAAGAAGTTGATGCTATTATACCATATAAAAAAGCCTAGATTAGGCAAAGTAGGGGTGGAATCGAGGGCAAAATAGAGGTGGAAGCTGACAGCTACCGTACCCTGAACGTGGGAAATTGCCTCTAAGAGGCAAAGCAGGGGTGGAAGATGTACCCCAAAGAAATGCCCAGATCAGGCATTGTAGGGCAGGATTTAGGTGCGTGGAAATGAATCGTGGAAAATTGCCTCTGGAGCAGGCAAAGTAGGGGTGGAAGATATACCCCAAAGAAATGCCTAGACCATGAAGTGTAGGGGTGGAATTTGGATATTAAAAGTGGAAGAAAGGGGTGTAACCGACCCCCATGGAGTTGGAAGAGCCGCGGTGGCTCGAGTATAAGTATGTTAGAAGCCCGATGTGATCGGTAATTCCGGGGCCAGTTTGGACAAACGCGCACCAATTTACGTGGGGTGGAGCGTATTCACATCAAATGCATCCCTGAGGGACTAGCCCGAAGGAAGGGGCTTCCGAAAAGTGGAATGGGACCTAAAGGGAAACTGGAAGGGCCTGGACTATGAATTGGAAGTATGGTCCTCGGGCGGCGAAGGGGAGTAGTAGTGAGGGAAAGACCCGCACTATCGGTAACATTCGGGAAATGGACCAAAAGGTTGGTGGTAAAACCATGTGCTTGGGAAATCCGGCCTGGAGGGTAAAGGACCCGTAGTATGAACCGGCGCTGCCCTTGAGTTGACTGTCGGCCAGAAGAGCAGAAATGCTCGGTGCTGCCTGCTGCTATCTGTGGTGCCAGATGTCTGGAATTCAGGCACTGTGAGTGGAGGTTTAACGCAGGTTCGACTCCTGCCCCGGGCAAATAAATATTAAATTTAAACTTAACGGCAGTGGGTAAAATGCCGCCCGGTGACCCACTAAACCTAACCACGCACTAACCACGCACGATTGACTGGCCGCTCATGTAGCGAGCGCAACGTTGCCCGCGGCTTCAGTGAAGCCAAAAGGTCGTATGAATTTTTTCAGAGTTCTGGCTTCTTTGCATTTCTTTTTTTTTTTTTTTTTATTTTTTTTTTTTTTTTTTTTTAAATTTTTTTTTTCTAAGTCCCAACAGCTTTGCATTTCTTTTCTTTTAAAAAATTTTTTTTTTTTTTAAACAACACATTTCCAACCCAATTACACCGTCACGCGTCAACATTTCTAGATAGGCCGTTGAAGGTTTTTCATCGGCCCAGGCCCGGACTCACCCCACCGAGTCTGTCCGGTCGACTCCGGGGTCTGCCGGTTACGGAAAACCGGAAAACGTCAAAACCGGTCCGAACCGGTTAACCGGTTCAAGCGGTCAGCCAGGACCAAAACCGATGGCGCCATTCGATCGGGCGCCCTTCCAAACCCCCGGGGTGCCCCATCCGGTGTCGGCCCCGCTGACGGTCGAGGCACCACGAGAGCTGGACTTTCGCAAAACTTCCCGGGCGTTCGGAAAACCAAGCAAGTGTGGACGGCGCGCCTGCTCACCTCCACGAGGTCCGCGCCAGCGAGACTTATCCTCTCAAGTTTTCTCCGCTTTCTTTTGACGACGGTAGTTCGTCCACTTCGCTCGTTCGCGAAACGTTGCCGGCAGACTTGTCGAGAGAAATCGACAGAGTCCCAGAGCGAGCAACCAAGCAACCAGCAGCAGCAGCCGCCGCGGAAGTCGTCGGTTGCTAAGCTTTGCATTTCTTTTTTTTTTCTTCTTTTTTTTTTTAAACAACAAATTTCCAACCCAAATACACCGTCACGCGTCAACATTTCTAGATGGGCCGTTGAAGGTTTTCCATCGGCCCATGCTCGGACTCACCCCACCGAGTCTGTCCGGTCGACTCCGGCGTCTGCCGGTTACGGAAAACCGGAAAACGTCAAAACCGGTTCGAACCGGTTAACCGGTTCAAGCGGTCAGCGACGACTAAAACCGATGGCGCCATTCGATCGGGCGCCCCTCCAAACCCCCGGGGTGCCCCATCCGGTGTCGGCCCCGCTGATGGTCGACGCGCCACGAGAGCTGGACTTTCGGAAAACTTTCCGGGCGTTCGGAAAACCAAGCAAGTGGACGGCGCGTCGCTCTTCGCTTCATCTCGTAAGCGCTCCACGGGGACTCCACGGCGACCGCGGCGCTTCTCACCTTTACATTTCTTTTTTTTTTAATTTTTTTTTTCAGGTGTTTTCAATCCAACATCCGGTTTAACCTCTCGTGGGTCCTGTACTGTACCTCATATACTTCCAAATAATACCAACATCAAATCCCTAACATGACAGCAAGTTACAAAAAAATCATGTAACTCTCAGAATGTGTCATCGAGTACAATTATAGAAAAAATGCGTTGTGAGTTGTATACGACTTCAGTCTACATTATTTCCCAAGTCGTTGACCATCACAAATTACCATATAATATCACTTAGTATTACCATATACACCATATTTACCATGTATAACATAGGGCATCATTTTATACACGTATATATACACACTAATATATAGGGTTAGGACATCACAAATTACCATATAATATCACTTAGTATTACCATATACACCATATTTACCATGTATAACATAGGGCATCATTTTATACACGTATATATACACACTAATATATAGGGTTAGGGTTAGGGTTAGAGTTAGGGTTAGATATAATGATATATACTGACACCTATACACATATATATACCTATAGGGATACATGTGTAGATACATATATCACTATTAGGGTTATGGTTAGGGTTAGACATAATGGTATATACTGACACCTATACATATATATATATATATATATATATATATATACCTATAGGGATACATATGTAGATTCATATATCAGCATTAGGGTTATGGTTACGGCTAGATATAATGATACATACTGACACCTATACACATATATATACCTATAGGGATACATATGTAGATACATACATCAGTATTAGGCTTAGGGTTGGGGGTTCGGGTTAGGGTTAGTGTTAGATATGATGATATATACTGATACCTATACATATATCTGTACCTGTAGGGATACGTATGTAGATACATACATCAGTATTAGGCTTAGGGTTGGGGTTAGGGGTTGGGATTAGGGGTTGGGGTTAGGGTTAGATATGATGATATATACTGATACCTATACATATTTCTGTACCTGTAGGGATACGTAGGTAGATACATACATCAGTATTAGGCTTAGGGATAGGGTTAGGGGTTAGGGTTAGATATAATGATACATACTGATACCTATACATATATCTGTACCTATAGGGATACATATGTAGATACATACATCAGTATTAGGCTTAGGGTTTGGGTTAGGGGTTGGGGTTAGGGGTTGGGGGTTAGGGTTTGGGTTAGATATGATGATATATACTGATACATATACATATATCTGTACCTGTAGGGATACATATGGAGATACATACATCAGTATAAGGCTTAGGGTTGGGGTTAGGGGTTGGGGTTAGGGTTAGATATGATGATATATACTGATACCTATACATATATCTGTACCCATCGAAATATACGGGTTTGTTCCTTCACCCCCCCCCTCTACTCCCTATTTTTAAAGTTTTTTTAGGTAAAAAAAAATTTTGACCGGAAAAACCGGCAGACCGGCTTCGTAAATTACCGGCACACTGTGACCCCTCTGAGCTTCTAACTGTGGCATGGTTGATTTTTAGAAAGTCATAGAGAAAAGTATGAAAAAATGCCGGTTTTTCTTCCGGTTCTCGAGCGAACCGGTCGAACCGGTTGCGAAAGCCGGCAACGGATGCCGGATTTCAATCCGCCGTACGGAATAACCCCTGGGTTCTCGATTTGGTGTCGGCGCCACTGCTCGTTCGTGCTGGGCAGTCGCTAGATTTGGCCACTCCCACTTCCGGTCGACCGGCGCCCCCCGAGTGAACCGGTGTAACCGGTTGCCGTAGCCGGATACGGATGACGGATGCTCAACCGCCGTACCGAATGTCACCTTAGGTGCCGGTTTTGGGTTGGCGCCTTTTCCGGTTTTGGCTGGGCAGTCGCTAGATTTCGGCACCCTTTCGGGTGCCTCCTGGGACTATGTACCCCAAAATTTTCAGTTTAATATAGAATATATAGGGCGATTTTGAGCTGTCGAAATACGTTCAGATATAATATGTGGGGTCTGATCGCCAGACAAAAAAACACGAATCGTGGGTCTGGCGAAATCGAAGGCGCGTGGCCAGCGCTGTCCCCGCGGAAAAGCAAAAGTCAGTCCAGGGCCATGCATGGGCTGCATGCATGGTCCCAGTCCGATGGTCGTCTGCATGCGGCGAGCCACATGCATGGTCCGTGGTCGTCAGCATGCGGCGAGCCGCATGCATGGTCCGTGGTCGTCCAATTTTAAGGCGGTAGGTGAGCGTTATCGGGGCAATGTAGGCCTTGACACCATGCGCGCAGCGCTCTGGGCTATGCGTAGTTCCATCGCTGCAGCCGCGGCACGTCCTGCTCTGGCGTGCCCGGTGAGTGTGGGTCGGGCCCGACGATGGCGTTTCACAGGCGCGGCGCTCCGTGCCTGCCTTTGAGTTATTTTTTTTCCTTTTACCATCTCTCATGGCGCTAAATGAAGCTCGGTGACAGGCCTTGTGTTGGTCAACCCGGTGTTCGTGAACCGTATGACGGTGCTCGGCCCGTGGAACAGGAAGCCGAACGGGGTTACCTTCCAACTTTTACCATCTCTCATGGCGCTAAATGAAGCTCGGTGACAGGCCTTGTGTTGGTCAACCCGGTGTTCGTGAACCGTATGACGGTGCTCGGCCCGTGGAACAGGAAGCCGAACGGGGTTACCTTCCAGGCAGATTACGAGTAATATAAAACAAATTGTCCGTGCCACTGCATAGTCTGCTGTACTGTCCAGCACCTCGGTGCAAATGGCGTCGGCATCCTGCTGCGTGCCTTGTCCGATTTATGAGTCGCGGGGCGTGACTCTAGTACCACATGCATTCACCGCATCGTCCAGCGCCAGGAGCCGTGCCTCAGGTGCCAGCATCTCGCTGCGCACGGCCGTCATTTCGTCCAGCATCTCGGTGCCTATAGTGCCAACATCCCGCTGTGCGCACTGTCCGATTCCAGGAGTCGAGGGGGCGACTCTGGTGCCAGTCTACCTTTCACAGGCATTCACCGCATCGTCCAGCGTCAGGAGCCGTGCCTCCGGTGCCAGCATCTCGTTGTTCACTTCCGTCATTTCGTCCAGCATCTCGGTGCCTATAGTGCCAGCATCCCGCTGTGCACACTGTCCGATTCCAGGAGTCGTAGGAGCGACTCTGGTGCCAGTCTACCTTTCACATGCATTCACTGCGTCGTCCAGCATCAGGAGCCGTGCCTCCGGTGCCAGCATCTTGCTGTTCACGTCCGACATTTCGTCCAGCACCTTGATGCCTATGGTACCAGCATCCCGCTGTGCGCCTTGTCCGATTTCCATGAGTCGAATGGGAGGCTCTGGTGCCAGCCTACCTACCCCATGCATTCAATGCATTGTCCAGCGCCAGGAACCGTGCCTCCGGTGGCAGCATCTCGCTGTACACGTCCGTCATTTCGTCCAGCACCTCGGTACCTATAGTGCCAGCATCCCGCTGCGAGCTTTGTCCGATCACATGAGTCGTGGGGAAGACTCTGGTGCCAGTCTACCTTTCACATGCATTCACTGCGTCGTCCAGCATCAGGAGCCGTGCCTCCGGTGTCAGCATCTTGCTGTTCACGTCCGTCATTTCGTCCAGCACCTTGGTGCCTATGGCACCAGCATTCTGCTGCGTGCCTTGTCCGATTTCCACGAGTTGTAAGGGCGACTCGGTGCCAGCCTACCCTACACATGCAATCACCTCACCGTCCAATACCATGGGCCATGCCTCTGATGTCAGCAGCTTGCTTTATAGCACGATTACACATATCCCTTGTACTTAAAGACTTTTGCCTTTTATATTTCCATATATAGATACTAAGAGACAGATGGAACCAAATGACCCCTCCTGTGGCACGGGCAGGAAAAGAAAAAGAAAAAGGGATCTCAAGGCCAAACACGAAAGGCAGAGGTCGAAAAGGAGAAAAATTAAACACCCACGACTAACCGCAATAACGGAGCAAGAATGGTGGGACAAAAAATGGAGGCGAGTGGCCAGATTCCACAAAAAAGAAGAGAAACTATCAACAGATAGTGATATTATCAATAAACCTCAGAAATCTGAAGCTGGCAACCTAATTGTATTGCAACTCAATGTAAACGGCCTCTGGCCAAAAGAACAGTCAGTAATTGAACTGCTACAAGCAGAGACGGTAGATGTGGCCCTACTACAGGAGACTCGTCTAAAAGGAAAATCAATCAGCATACCCAACTATGTAGCCCACTATTGCCAGTGCGCAAGAGAGTGCCACGGCCTAATGACACTGGTTCGACAGTCTCTAACTACCAGGAAAAGAGAGTCCAAATGGGTAAAACCCAACACAGACTCTATATACTTACAAGTGTGGAAGAATGGTATCCCTTATGATATCTACAATGTCTACTCACCACCTAAGCTAACTGTGGACCTAGACTTTGAAAAGTCAGTATTCGCTAGAACATTAATCGGGGGCGATTTTAATGGACAAGCGACCTAGTGGGGTTACAAGAGGATAAATAACACTGGAAAAAAAGTGATTGACCTCTGTAACTCCACGAACCTATACGTCATGCAAAACACTGAATCCCCGCCCACTTGCATTCACTCAAGTAATGGTAGAGAGTCCAGACCAGACCTCACCATAATCTCCAGTGACATAAAAGATAAGTCTGAGATCAGTGTTCTCAAAGACATTGGCAGTGACCATCTCCCAATCCTTATCAGGATAGGTAAAGTTGCAGTCAAAACACAAAATAAACGTCCCAACTCTTGGAGATACCAGAGTGCGAACTGGACAAAGTTTATAAGTCTAACAAACAACAAAAACTTCCTATCCAACGTCCGAAAGGGCTCCATCAGTAGGGCATACGATAAATGGTGCACAGAGGTCCTCACCGCAGCCAAAAGATCCATCCCTGTTGGCAATAAGGCTCAAAGAAGGGGACACTCCACAAACCCCGAATTATGTGACCTAATTAAGAAAAGATACAAAGCTAGGAAACGTGCCCACAAATCAGACATTGCACGCAATACTTATAACTCACTGTCCAGGGAAATAAAAAACCTACTCACAAGGCAAAAGAAAGTAGCCTGGACAAGCAAATGCCAAAAACTGGATCTAAAAAAAGATGCCAGGAAAGCATGGAATATGCTTAAAAGTCTCACGGGGACGTCCACCCCAAATAACCCTAGCCCCATTAGGTCGAATAATGGGAGACTGGCCACCTCCGACCAGGACAGGGCAAATGTTCTGAACAAACACTTTGCGGAGTCCAACAAAAGGAAGAAATGGACCCAAGAGGGCCAATTCCTAATGAGAGAACTAAAAATGCTAGAAAAAGGTCTGATACCTGACACAAACTCAATCATGTCATCCAAACTCACGCGAAGTGAATTCGAAATAGCCTTTACAAAATGTAAGGACAATACTGCCAGTGGACCTGATGGCATCACGAACAATATGCTCAATAAACTGGGCTCGAAAGCAAAAACGGCACTATTCAACTTAATCAAGTTGTCATGGGAGAAAGGCAGAATCCCAAATCAATGGCGAGAAGCCAGGTTAACGGCAATCCTAAAAAAGAATAAACCACCCGAAAGCCCGGGAAGCTATAGGCCAGTGTCCTTAACGTCCTGTGCTGGCAAAATTGCCGAGAGAATAGTCAACAGAAGGCTTTACTGGTACATGGAGAGGGGAAACCTCATAAACCACAACCAGTGCGGTTTCAGAAAAAATAGACAAGCCTCTGACCAGATTATCCGTATCACCCAAAGGATAATAAATGGTTTCCAAGGCAAAGAAAGCACAATCGGAATATTTTTAGACCTATCCCAGGCTTATGACAAAGTGTGGATCAAGGGCCTAAAGCTAAAATTACTAAAGCTGGGAATAAGGGTCAAACTATATCGTTGGATTTGTGACTTTCTGAAGGATAGGTCGATCAAAACGAAATTTGGCAACCACGTATCCAACAAAGCTATGCTGGAAGAAGGACTACCCCAAGGCTCAGCTCTCAGCTGCCTTCTGTTCTTAATTTACATAAATGACCTGCCCGAAGCAGTTAAGTCAGAAATTGCACTGTACGCTGATGACATTGCTTTATGGCGAACAGGCAAATATGTGGCAGACATGGCATCACACCTACAGAGAGACCTAGACCAGTTAGAGTCTTACCTCAAAAAGTGGAGAATTGAACTCAATGTCGCAAAAACAACCCACACCCTATTCACTTTGGGTAGAGATGCAACAAAAATCCCATACACATTAACCTATGGGGGCAAACCTCTATCTAAATCCAATAACGCACACTATCTAGGGTGCACTTTGGACCCAAAACTCTATCTCCACGTCCACATTGAAAATTTAGTAGAAAAGGCCAATGAAAAACTACGCATAGTAAGAATGCTAGCAGGCACCAAATGGGGCGCCTCGGCAAGCACGTTGAGAGGACTATTCATTGGGGCTGTTCGCTCACTACTAGACTACAGTATGCCTTTCATAGGCATAGCGAGTGACACGGCACTCCAAAAATTAGACCTCATACAGAACCATGGCACAAGGCTAATTTGTGGCACATTCAAAAGCTCTCCCATTGCAGCAGGAGAAATACTATCTAATCTAGAACCATTACACATTAGAAGTGCCAGAGCAATGCTCATGGCACAAGAAAGATACCTACGGTTGAATAGTGCCGACCCACTGCATGAACTCATGCTTGATCCACCTGGTGAGAGACTGGCGAAAAAATCCTTCCTCAGCCTATGTGCTGAAATCAAAAGGAATGTCCCTATCCCAGAGAAAAGAGGGAAAATCAGGGCAGCAACGAAACTTCGTCCCGACACTAAAGTGCAAATAAACCTCATCAAAGAGCCTAGTCTCAATAAATCCGAACCAAACCTCACAAACAAAGTCAGGGACAGTCGATGCATAAAAATGTTCATTGATGGTGCGAAACAAAATGAAAAAGCTGGTTTCGGTATACACATCGAACTGCCTGATGGTACGTCAGTGGACAGATCGGGAGCGTGTAGGCGGTTCTACACCTCCCAAGAGGCTGAATTAAAAGCACTCAAAACAGGACTAGCCACCCTCAACAGCATGTCCCCCCGAAAAGTGAGAAATCTTCCAATTAGGATATTTTTGGATTGCCAGGGTCTAATGAAAGACATAGCGAATCAGAGCAATAAAATAAAAATTGCCCAAGTTTATGACCTCCTCGAAAAACTAAGTGAAAAGTCTGGATGTAATGACATATCGATGTCATGGCTGAAAAGCCACAATGACAATGTGGCACATGAATTGGCAGATCAGCTAGCCAAAGAGGGCTTGGCACACCCAAGTCCAAATAAGAAGGTCTCATGGGATGGATTGAAAGTCCTACTCAAAGAACACTTCAGAAAGCAATGGATTAAAGATTGGGAAAGGAACCCAAACGGGAGATCGGTATGGGTAAACTTGAAAGGCCCAAGTCCAAAAGACCCATGGTGGAACCTAAGCAGGAACGAACAAACAATTTTAGCGCAAGCTAGAACTGGACACTGTCCGACAAAAGAGCACTTATATTCACTAAAAAGAAGTGAAAACAGTCTCTGCCGACATTGTAAAACAGAAACTGAGAATCTCAATCACATAGGCACATGTGAAAACCTCAAAGAGGTAAGGAGTAGAATCCTAGGCAATGCAACCGAGAAACCCATTCTCTATGGGGATTCATCGGACATTAGAAAAGCTGCAAACTACCTAAGAGAAGTCCTAATGGACGAATACAGGTAAAAAAAAAAAAAAAAAAAAAAAA
>CAXITT010000197.1:817295-864808 GCA_964033795.1 Lymnaea stagnalis
CTTGGTATCAGTTACAAACATCCAGTTTCAGTAATGCTCTCGCTGAATGGTTTTGTACAACAGTCCCGAGTGTGGAAAGTCTTGGTTGACTTGGTATCAGTTACAAACATCCAGTTTCAGTAATGCTCTCACTGAATGGGTTTTGTTAAACTGTATCGTGGGTGATTAGTCTTGTGTTATTTTGGAAAGTGACACACAGCCATCTCAGTATTGCTCTCACTGAATGGTCTGTGAAAATCGTTGGTGTGGAAAGTCTTGGTTGACTTGGTACAAGTGACAAACAACCATTACGGTATTGCTCTCGCTGTATGGTTCCTGTAAAACAGGTATCGGTAGCCGTGTGTGGACAGTCACTTAAAAGTGTGTGGCACTACACAAAATTACAAAGTGTAAAATACAAAATAAATGGCAAAGCACGATTAGGACAAAGATATAGTCAAGGCCAAAGAAAAGTCGTTTCCTCATTGGTACATGAGCCATGAGAAACTTTACATATGTGTTGTACCACGCTAAATCTATCTCGGTATAGCTCTTGCCGAATAGCTAGCTGAACGTCCATGCGCTCCTAAGGGTCATTTCAGCAATGCTCGAGCTGAATGGCCTTTAAAATAAAGTCCCATGAGTGGACAGTCTGATCCATCTCAAAAGTGTACGGCACTGCACTCAAATAAATGTCAAAGTCAAAACTTGAAGATCGACAAAGTCAAAGTAAAAGACAAAGGCAAAGGCAAAGGCAAAAGGCAACGGCAAAGACAAAGTCTAAACAGAAATGTATTGTGGATGATTTGATGATTTTCTCTTTTTACTTGAGACATGAGTAAATTACCTAGAATGGTATAACAGGCAAAACTATCTCGGTACAGCTCTTGCTGGATAGTTTTGTAAAATGTCTGGAGCTGTGCCTATGTATCATGGCTGCGAATGTCTTTCTTATAAAGTGGAAAATTTTAAAAAATGGTGGCATATTAAAGACAACTTTGGAAACTTATTAGTTTTCCAATTTTGCAAACGTACATACAAAAGTCTCTTTTATTGATTGCTAAATAATCTTGTATTTTGTTGCTGGAAATGCTGGTAGAAAACATAAAAGGATAACCATGTTTCCAAAATCTAGAATATATGCTGGTTGGAGGCTGGTGAATGTTTTTTTATAAAATAAAATGCCATACAGGATAGCGGACAGTGGCTATTGGAGTGGAGTTGCCCGGCAGCTGTAAGTCAAAGAAACGTCTGTTAGGCGCCCTGTCTAGTCGGAATACTCTTTCCGGGGCACATTAGTACAAGCACAAATCAATCTGAGTGGGATTTGCTGCAACTAGACAATCTCCCATCCCTAAGGATTAGCCGAAGGGAAACGACTCTGAATACTGTGACTCAGTGTCTGGTTTTTCAGAGTGCACTCCTCCAGTGGCCAGATGTAGTAATTGGCAGTAGTTAGATCGTGGCTACATACCAAAGTGGTTACATCTGGGACGGGGGCCCGTATGTATAGGGTCTACGTACCAGAGTACGAAACCTGGCTACTGGGTTGAGTGCCGGCCAAAGGAGCGAAAGCTCGGAGCTGCGGGGTCGGTCAAGTCTTGGTGCCAGCAGCCGCGGTAATTCCAGCTCCAATAGCGTATATTAAAGTTGTTGCAGTTAAAAAGCTCGTAGTTGGATCTCGGGTGCAGGCGGGCGGTCCGGCTCGCGCCGGTTCACTGCCCGTATTAAATCCTGCCCTACTTGTCTGTCGGCTCTCTCCCGCGGGTGCTCTTCGCTGAGCGTCCCGGGTGGCCGATGCGTTTACTTTAAAAACAAGGCAGGGTTTTGAGTAAACCAAGCGAATATTAGGGGTGGAAAAGATTGAGCTAGCAGCACTTTGAAAAGGACGTGAGGAAGGGACGAGGTGGCTGTGGTCTGGCGAACTGACCGTTTTAAGGCGGTGTCGGCTCGTCGGGCTTGGGGTGGACCCTTGGACCATGTGGGTCCTCAGATGGTTCGCATCAGATGAGTCGGCCGGGCCCCACCGGAACTCCACGCCTGGCAGCCTGCGGATAGCCACAGGTCCCGCTTGGGGTCGTTACCGCCGAGTAGGGATATGCGTTCAATAGAGGTCATAAATAAACGCAGGCGGACAATGGGGAGGGAAAAGCGCAATATTTAGCTGGGTTGGTGTATCGCACATGACGACAAGTGTGCGGTAAACCAAAATAAAGTCCAGACAAAGAAGATGTGGCATAAGCTGTTGCGTGGATTTCTTTTCTCGTTGCAGGTTTAACTTGAGATGGACGGTCTTCCCCCTGTTGTGAGTAATGATCCCGGAACTCGGAGGCAGGGACGTAAGAGGAGACGATCCGTGAGTGCGAAGACAAAACACGAGAAGAGGAGAAAATCCTCTAGAGATGGAAGTCATGGAACATTAAAAACTAGTTTAAGCAGGGTACCTACGCCGGATCCCACGGCACAAAAACCCTGTACATCGGGCAAAGGGGAAGATCGTGCAAAGCTGCCGGAGAAAGTAAAAGGCAGACATGTCTTCACTTGCCTCCAGCTGAATGCAAATGAATTGGGACCAAAAGACCTGGAAGTCCGTGACATCCTAGAAGAAAGGGATGTGGACGTGGCAGTAATCCAGGAAGCAAGGCTGGGGTCCCGTCCTTTCAGCATAAGAGGATACACCACGTATAAGTGTGGGTGCCCGGAATGTAGAGGAGTCGTAACGTTGGTAAAGTCCACACTAAAGTGTGAAGTTAAGGCCCCAACACTGCAGAAACAAAACTCGGACACCATAACGACCAAAGTTTGGAAAGGGTCGCAGTGTTTTACGATAGTCAATATCTACTCTCCCCCGAAAGAGACGATAGATCTTGACTTTGGGAGAACAGTGTTCAATAACACAATAGTGGCAGGTGATATGAATGGGCAATCACCTCACTGGGGATACAAGTCCACGAACTCCACAGGCAGAAGGATCAACGAGCTGTGTAATAGCAGTAACTTGGTGCGCCTGCAGAATAAAGATTCCCCGTGCACATGCCTGCACACCGGGAATGGGAAACAGTCCAGGCCGGACCTGACATTAGTATCTAGCAATATATCAGATAGGAGCACATGGGAAGTATTAGATGAAGTGGGAAGCGACCACAGGCCCATACTCATCAGAGTAGAGTTTGGAGGTAGAACCAAACCAACTCGAAAGTACCATGCTTGGAATTACAAAGGGGCCGATTGGTTCACCTTTGCAACGACAGTTGAAGAGTGGGTCAAGGGGAGAAAGTGGAACATAGATGACGTTAGCACAGCCTACGAGAAGTGGGCAAAAATAATACTAGCAAGTGCAGAGAAGGCGATCCCAAAGAAAGGGATCGCAAAAAAGTTCCACCCCAACTGGACTCCAAAATTGGCAAGACTAATAAGTAGAAGGAAGGAAGCAAGGAAACTTGCAGCAACATCAGTGACCGTAAGAACCCAATATAATAGCCTGACAAGACAAGTCAGGAGACTGTCAAAGGAGCTCAAGAGAAGTGCTTGGCAGAAAAAATGCAGTCGTATTGATGTGAGCAAAAACCCAACAAGAGTCTGGGATTTGCTCAAAAGTATAGTTGGTCAGAACAAACGTGAAAACTCGAGCCCGATTAGAGAAAAGAACGGGCAAGTGCTAACAGATGACCGCCAAATAGCGACAACGCTGAACAAACACTTTGCGGAAGTGAATAAAGCAAAGTCATGGTCAGTTAACAGTCAAACACTAAATAATGAACGGAAAAAGCGAGAATCAGAGATAAAGATTGATACGTTCAGTGTGATGTCGTCTGCTTTTACGCTCATGGAACTGGATGAAGCCATAGCTAGATGCAAACTGGGCACAGCTGCCGGCGGAGATGCAATATCCACGGACATGCTGGCTCATTCAGGACCGTGCGGGAAGGTGGCACTGCTCAAAATAATGAACAAGTCATGGGTTTTAGGGAAGATCCCGGAATGTTGGAGACAGGCCACCATAACCCCCTTACTGAAAGGGGGTAAGAAACCCGATGACCCAGAGAGTTACAGGCCAATCTCGTTGACCTCATGTGCGAGCAAGGTCATGGAAAGAATGGTCCAGAATAGGTACCTTGAATCAAATAACCTCATACACCCCAACCAAGGGGGTTTTCGTAAAGGTAGAAGGGCTACAGACCAGGTAGTCAGATTCACTGAGGAGGTCATAGGGGGGTTTCAGGCCAGGGGAAGCACCATCGCGGTCTTCCTTGACCTGAAGCAGGCCTATGACCGCGTTTGGAAAAAGGGGCTACTGTTGAAGCTCCTGCGGATTGGAGTTGAGGGCCGAATGTACTTCTGGGTGAAGAACTTCCTCAAGAACAGAGTCATAAGAACCAAATATGGCTCAGAAATATCAGATTATGTTGAACTGGAAGAGGGGCTCCCGCAGGGCTCGTCACTTAGCTGCATCTTGTTCTTGGTCTTTATAAATGACCTTCCAGTGGAGATCAAGTCAGAGTCTGCGCTCTTTGCAGACGATGCGGCGTTCTGGAGAACGGGACAAAGTGCACTGGATATGGCAGCCCAACTGCAAGAAGATCTGGATCGATTAATGGTCTACACGCAGAAATGGCACATAGTCGTAAATAGTGCCAAGACCACACACACCCTATTCACACTGGGTCGGATGATTAAGGAACAGAGATACAAATTAGCGTTTGCTGGCAAAACTCTGACCCAGATGGAGGAAGCAAAATACTTGGGGGTGACATTAGACCCAAAGCTATTCCTCCATAAACACATCGAAGAGTTAGTAGACAAAGCAACAGAGAAGCTCAAGATCGTTAAGAGCCTAGCTGGAACGGACTGGGGGGCAAATGCAAAGGTTTTGCGAATGCTATTAATGGCAATTGTGAGACAGTCTTGGGAATACAGCTACCCAGTTCAGTGTATAGCGAGCGACTCAGCACTAGAGAAACTTGACCTGGTGCAGAATCAAGCCCTAAGACTGATTGCAGGGACCATGAGAAGCTCCCCGACAGCGGGGAACGAAATCCTAACCAACATAGAACCGATACGATTGAGGAGAAACAAAGCAGTACTATCAACAATAGAAAGGTTTAAAAGGTTAGAACCAGGTGACCCGCTGCAAGTCCTTGCCGAGACGGTCCCCAAGAGTCGCATTCAAAAAGTATCAGTAATCCAAGTGGGTCGGCAATTACTCGGAGAAGCAAGAATTCCCGAGAACAGAGAGAGGTTAACAATTGTAAGCAGTATCAGGCCCGATAACAAAGTCTGTCCCCAAATTGTGGTTAAGAAAAATGGAGATCGTGGTCAGGCCCAAAGAAGAGAAAAACAAGAAAGACCCAGCATACGGCTGTATGTAGATGGGGCATGCTCAAAAGATGGAACTGGGTATGGATGTTACATAAAGTTTCCAGATGACGTTACCGCCATAGAAATCTCGGAAAATGGTGGAATGTTTAAGAAGTCCAATGAGATAGAAGCTTTGGCCTTGGTAAAAGGTCTAAAGAGAGTCAGTATGGAATTAGAGTCAAGACAGACCGTGGCGGAAGAAGTCAGAGTGAACTTAGACTGTAAACCGCTAATTGATAGCCTCAGAAAGTTAGGGCCAAATGCTCTGGTAAACAAGGCACAAGGGATAATGTGCGATCTACTCACGATACATGGGAAAAGAGTAATCGTAGAGTGGGTAGAAGGGCACGGAGATGTCCCGGAACAAGCAAGAGTGGATGCCCTGGCGAAAGAAGGAATCCTAAGGCCGGATTGGAACCCACCGGTATCGATGGCAGCTGCAGAGGCCTTACTAAGACGAAGGAAAGTAGAGACATGGGAGAAAGAGTGGGCAAAATGCCCGCATGCAAGACAGATATGGGCGCACCTGAAGAAACCGTGTGCCACGGATGCCTGGTGGGACCTAAGCAGACAGCATCAGGTTATGATCAGTAGGTTGAGATCAGAGCACTGCCCTACTAGGAAATACCTCCACGACATGGGAATCAAGGATTCAAGTAACTGCAGACACTGCAACGGAGAGGAAGAGACGATCAGTCACCTAGAAAAGTGCGTGACATTAAAGGAAGTCCGGACGAAGTTGAAGTTGGATGGCAAGCTATTAGCAAGATATGGATCAAGAGAAGACCTGGAAGCAACAGCTGACTACTTCTGCAGGGCCCTAAAGGAGGAGGAAAGAAAGTAAAGCTACCACCAAGGATGGAGGAAGGATGCAAGGAGGGTGGGTGGGGGGGGCCCACAGCTTTGCATTTCTTTTTTTGAGAATTGGGTCTTGAGAGTAACGCGTTGTACCGGGTCTTCTCCAATGACGAACGTCACAACCTGCAAAGGTAGTGCATAGAAGGCAGGCAGAGAAGAAAAGTGGGGACGTAACCCTAACTGGAGAGACAGTCCAGCGAGGACAGTCGAAGTTAGGGGAGAAAGTCAAATGCCAAATTAATTGAAGAACCCTATGGACCCTATGGAGTCTTGAAGAGCCGCGGTGGCTTGAGTACAAGTATGTTAGAAGCCCGATGTGATCGGTAATTCCGGGGCCAGTTTGGACAAACGCGCACCAATTTACGTGGGGTGGAGCGTATTCACATCAAATGCATCCCTGAGGGACTAGCCCGAAGGAAGGGGCTTCCGAAAAGTGGAATGGGACCTAAAGGGAAACTGGAGGGACCCAGACCATGGATTGGAAGTGCGGTCCTCGGGCGGCGAGGGGAATTAGTAGTGAGAAATTCTCACAACCGGTCACATTCGGGAAATGGACCAAAAGGTTGGCGGTAAAACCATGTGCTTGGGAAAACTGACCTGGCGGATAAAGGACCCGAAGTATGAACCAGCGCTGCCCTTGAGTTGACTGTCGGCCATAAGAGCAGGAATGCTCGGTGCTGCCTGCTGCTATCTGTGGTGTCAGCTGCCGCGGTAATTCCAGCTCCAATAGCGTATATTTAAGTTGTTGCAGTTAAAAAGCTCGTAGTTGGATCTCGGGTGCAGGCGGGCGGTCCGGCTCGCGCCGGTTCACTGCCCGTATTAAATCCTGCCCTACTTGTCTGTCGGCTCTCTCCCACGGGTGCTCTTCGCTGAGCGTCCCGGGTGGCCGACGCGTTTACTTTAAAAACAAGGCAGGGTTTTGAGTAAACCCAGCGAAATTAGGGGTGGAACATTGAGCGAGCAACACTTTAAAAAGGACGTGAGGAAGGAATGAGGTGGCTGTGGTCTGGCGCGCTGACCGTTTTAAGGCGGTGTCGGCTCGTCGGGCTTGGGGTGGACCCTTGGACCATGTGGGTCCTGAGATGGTTCGCATCAGACGAGTCGGCCGAGCCCCACCGGAACTCCACGCCTGGCAGCCTGCGGATAGCCACAGGTCCCGCTTGGGGTCGTCACCGCCGAGCAGGGATATGCGTTCAATAGAGGTCATAAATAAACGCAGGCGGACAATGGGGGGGGGGGGGGAAGCGAATATGGAGAGTACGATCAACCCAGTGAGGGAAAGTGGGAGGGCCCACTAAACCTGTGGACCCTGCCACTTGAAGTAACGCATAACGATAAGTTGTAGCACAATTCTGCTAGTTGGTCTTCTTTCTCGTTTCAGGTAAATGACTGGTGGTAATGGATGCTCAGTCCGACGGTCAGAAACCAAAGAGTGGGAGGAAGAGAAAGAAGATCAGATGTATGCGCACGGAAAACGCCAAGAAACGTGCCAGAATGAAAAGTACGGGGCAAACAGCAGAGGATCCCAAGATTAGCCCTACTGATGTGGTCAGAACGCAAAGACTATACTTCAGTTCTGACAAGAACGATGACGGGATGACGTTTGGGGAGGTGGACCCCACAAACCTCAACTTCTTGCAACTGAATGCGAACGGCCTTGCGCCAAAGGAGTACGAGGTGACAGAAGTGCTGAGAAGGGAAATAATTGACGTAGCATGCTTCCAAGAAGCACGACTACGTACTAAAGGATTCAGAGTGAATGGGTACATTACATATTACTGCGGGTGTACCGAATGCCAGGGATTGGTAACACTAGTAAGGTCGGACTTGAAATGCGAAGTGAAGCCAGTGCAGTTGCGCAAACCCAATTCAGACACCATAACAGTCAAGGTCTGGAAAGGGAAGAAATGCTTCACCATCGTGAACATATACTCCCCGCCCAAACTAACAATTGACTTGAGCTATGGTAAAAACAGCTTCAAAAAGACAATAATTGGGGGCGACATGAACGGACAATCAGAGTCATGGGGCTATTCCCACGCCAACCCAACTGGTAAGAAAATAAACGAACTGTGTAACAGTTCCAACCTGGTTAGGCTCCAAACAAGAGAGTCAGAACCTACATTTCTACATACAGGGAATGGTAGGACGTCCAGACCGGACTTAACGCTACTATCAAGTGACATAGTAGATAGCTGCTCGTGGAGCGTCCTGCCCGATATAGGCAGTGACCATAGACCCGTCATGGTCAAAGTTCCCTTGGATAGCTATCAGGCAAGTAAACCTAGCAGAGGAACTTGGAAGTATCGGAAGGCAGATTGGGTAAAATTCTGTAGAGAATCCAATAAACAATGCAACCTCCGACATCAGGGCAAAAGCATTAACTTTAGGTACACAGCATGGGCAGCTGGGATCTTGCGAGCAGCGAGAGCCTCCATCCCATACACCCACTTGCAAAAGAAATGTCATCCTGCGTGGAACAAGGAACTTGCTGAACTTGTAAAAAGGCGGAAAGAGGCAAGAAAGAATGCCTCAAGGTCCGTCATGGAAAGAACCAAATACAATTACCTCAAGAAGAAGGTAGGAAAGATATCCTTGCAGCATAAAAGGAATAAATGGCGAGAAGAATGTGAGAAGTCCGAAATCAAGTCAAATCCAGCAAGGGCATGGCGCCTGCTGAAAAGCATTACGGGTGCAGGGACGAGGACAAACCCTAGCCCCATAAGAGGCAATAAAGGCAAAGTCATAACAAATGACAAGAAGGTCGCTAGTGCCCTAAACAACCACTTTGCCGAGGTGAATAAGAGAGGGAAATGGACAAACGAAGGCAGAGCCCTCAATCTGGAGCGAAAAGACGGCGAAAGAGGCATGACTACAGATGAAATGTCCATAATGTCCTCTCCGATAACCCTCAGAGAGCTAGAGTGTGCCCTGGCAAAGGGCAAACTAGGTACTGCTGCGGGTGCCGATGGCATATCGACTGACATGTTGGCACACCTCGGCCAGAAAGCTAAGATAAGTTTATTGAGAATCATCAACACAACGTGGAAGTCAGGGAAAATTCCCGAAGCTTGGAGGAGAGCCACCATCACTCCCCTCCTGAAAGCTGGGAAAAAGCCGGAAAATTTAGACAGTTACAGACCCATATCGTTAACCTCTTGTGTCAGTAAGGTCGCAGAGCGAATTGTTCACGCCCGACTTTACTGGTTCCTTGAGTCTCAGAATAAAATTCACCCCAACCAAGGGGGTTTTAGAAAGTGCAGACAGGCCACTGACCAGGTGATCCGGTTCACTCAATCAGTAATCAGCAGCTTCCAGAGGAAAGAAAGCGCCCTCGGGATCTTTCTAGATCTGAAAAACGCGTACGATAGAGTCTGGAAGAAGGGGCTCCTGCTAAAGCTTCAGAGATTAGGAGTAAGTGGTCATTTATATTTCTGGGTGAAAGATTTCCTCAGAAACAGAATGATTCGAACAAAGTATGGATCCCAAATCTCGAAGTACGTCCAACTGCAGGAAGGTCTGCCCCAAGGCTCGGCGCTAAGCTGTATTCTGTTTGTAGTGTACATTAATGACCTGCCGGATGTAATCTCTGCCGAGAATGCACTCTTTGCGGATGACGCGGCACTATGGCGCACAGGGAAAAACGCAGTAGAGATGGCACGTGACCTCCAAAAAGACTTAGACTCCATCAGAGAGTACACCACAAAATGGAGAATAATAGTGAACACGAGCAAAACAACGTGCACGCTGTTCACGTTGTGCCGTCTAATAAAGGAACAGAAGTTCCAACTCAGATATGCAGATGAGCCACTGGAACAAATGGACGAGGCGCGATACCTGGGATGTGTCCTCGACCAAAAATTACATCTGCACAAGCTCATGGAGGAGATAGCCGGAAAGTGTGAAGAGCGGCTGAACTTAGTCAAAAAACTGGCCGGGACAAGCTGGGGGTGCTCAGCAAAGACATTGCGAGCCGCATTTATGAGCTTCGTCCGTAGTAAGTGGGAATACACATACCCTATACAATGTATTGCAAGCAACACGAGTCTGGAGAACCTCGAGCATGTCCAAAATCAGGCAGTACGCCTCATAACAGGAGCCATGAAAAGCTCCCCTGCAGCCGCAGGTGAAGTGCTGGCCTGTGTAGAACCCCTACACATCAGGCGCAACAGGAGCTTGGTACTGGCGGTCGAAAGGTTCAAAAGGCTCCAACAAGGTGACCCCCTGAGGGACATGTTGGACATAATACCAGACGTCCGTATCCAGAAAGTATCGTGCCTCAGTAGGTACCAAGAAGTGAGCAGAAAGCTCACCATACCAGCAAATCGTGAGCCAATGACTGTAGTAGGGAAGGTCAGGCCCGACATCTGCACAAACCCCATCATCCGAAGTGAAGGCACAACGGTCGTTGATAACCAAGCACTCAAATCCATAAAGATTTACACAGATGGCGCGAAATCGAAAGTGGCCTCTGGAATTGGGATAAGAATACTGGATATCGACGGGGCTGTGCACTGGGAAGGAATGAGAAATGCAGGGAAATATAGGACCCTGAGTGAAGTTGAAGCCCTAGCGGTAGACCTGGCTCTAAAGCATACCCTTAAGGACTTGAGGGAAAAGAAATTAAAACCAGGGAACATAACAGTCCACACAGATAACAACGCCTTGGTCGTGACAGTAGGCAGGATCTCAAACGATAAAGTAGTCAATGAAATCCAAGAAACGATAAGGTTACTGATGACAGAATTTGGGTCACTGGTAACGATTCAATGGATACCGGGACACCAGGGAGACCCACACAATGAACGTGTGGACCTGCTTGCAAAGCAGGGGATATTTAGAACTGCCCCAGATGAAAGTGTGTCCCTAGGAGCGCTTAAAGCTGCGCTTAAAAGAGAATCCAATGAGATGTGGGTCAAAGAGTGGGGACAAGGTACGACAGGCAGAGAAGTCTCGAGAAATCACAAGGCTCCATCAAGTGGAGACAAGTGGTGGGACTTGAGTAGAGCAGATCAGATCGTCATCACCCAAGTGAGGACGGAGCACTGCCCCACGAGACAACAGCTGCACGCATTAGGGAAATCCAGCGAGGACAAGTGCCGTCACTGTGGAACTGCAGTGGAAACCATAGCGCACTTGGAGCGCTGTAAAAATCTTAGGCAAGCCAGGGATGATATATTGGGTGTCGGAGGAAAATGTAAAAAGTATGGGACGACGGAGGAATTACAGAGAACAGCAAGGTACTTCAAGGTGGCCCTGAAGGAATGAACGTGGAAGGGGAGGGATGCAGAGAGCGCGACGGTGCGGGGGGTGGTAGAGAGAAAAAAAGAAGAAAAAAACCGCACTGCTTTGCATTTCTTTTCCTCCCCAAAATTAAGAGGTGTCTCAGTAGTGCAGATTGAACGACCTGAAGTGGTCAACTAGGGGGGAATTCCTGGATGAACGCCTGGTGGTGTCCGAATACCCGGATGGGGTAAACTAAAGGGGGAATCCCTGAGTCTGGAGGAATGCGTGGATGCATGGAAACCAAGGCAGCTAAGGCTACCCACAAACGATAAATGCCCGATCTAGACGGTAATTCCGGGGCAAAGAAACAAGCGCACGCCAGAAAACGTGTGGCGGCAGCGCATCTAGATCACAGGCGTTCCCGATGGGCTAGCCAGAAGAGTTCTCCTGCTGCTGCGGGTGAGATACTGGCTAATATTGAACCAATAGAGATAAGACGGGACAAATGTCTTATGACCACCATAGAAAGGTTCAAGAGACTCGAGAGTGGGGACCCACTAAGAGAGTTATCAGAACAAGTACCAACTGGAAGGATCCAAAAGGTGTCCCCACTCAGTAGATACTTAGAGCTGTGCAAGTCTACCAAAATCCCAACCAATAGGGAAATGATCAAAGCGGTAGGCAAAGTAAGACCGGACTGTCGCACAAACCCGATAATCAGAAATGACATCGATCTCTCCAAAGACAGCACCCTGAACTTGATTAAGGTTTATGTTGATGGTGCAAAGTCAAAAAATTCCTCCGGCGTAAGAATTAGAATACTAGATGGCAAAGGTGACTTACACTGGGATGGAGCAAGAAACACAGGCATCTTCAGAACCGTGCGTGAGGTGGAAGCCCTCGCGATAGAAATTGGAATGAAGCAGGTACTCACGGACCTGCGAACCAAGACATTACGAACGAATGATATTGTGGTGTTTTCTGATAATGCCCCATTGGTGAAAGAAATAGGAAGGATTTCCAATGACAAATGTATTAATGAAATACAAGACACAGTAAGGTCAATAATGACTGAACTGAGATGCCTGGTATATATTCAATGGATTCCAGGGCATCAAGGCTGTCCGCACCACGAACGTGCAGACTTACTGGCAAAACAGGGCTTAGGCAGAGCAACGCCAGATGAAGAAGTTTCAATTGGCGCGGTAAAATCAGTACTGAAAACTGAATCAAATATGGCCTGGGTAAGAGCCTGGGAAAAGGAAAAAACGGGGAGATCAGTCTGGATCCACCATAAAATGCCGACCAATAAGGACAATTGGTGGGAACTGAAGCGACAGGATCAGACAATTATAACCCAACTGCGAACAGAGCACTGTCCAACAAGGCGATATCTCAAATCCATGGGCAAGACGGACGATGACACCTGCCGTCATTGTAAGATGGCAATTGAATCAATCAAACATCTGGAGTGTTGCCAAAACCTCAAGGAATCAAGGCTACAGATACTGGGTCCAGAAGGCAAGTGCAAGTGCTATGGAACAGTGGAAGAAATGCAGAGAACTGCCAGATACTTCAACAAAGCCCTGGCGGAGTAAAGAACCGGAGAGAGGAAACTATCTGGATGGATGTCTCCACAAGAAACAAGAAATGCGCGGGGGATGCAGGGAGGGGGGAAGGGGGGGTCCAACTTCTTTGTATTCCTCTGAGCTTTGCATTTCTTTTTTTTTTCCGCATCCAGGTAAGAGGTGTCAGGTGATGGGCCCGTCGAAATCCGCGGAAAGAGTGGCATGCCTCGGAGAAGGCAAACTAGGGGGGAATCCCTAACAAAAGTGGCAAGAAATCTGCGGAAAGAGTGGTACGCCTCGGTGAAGGCAAACTAGGGGGGAATCCCTAACAAAAGTGGCAAGGAAATCTGCGAAGAGAGTGGTACGCCTCGGTGAAGGCAAACTAGGGGGGAATCCCTAATAAGGGTGGCAAGAAAATCCGCGGATAGAGTGGTATGTCTCGGAAAACTAGGGGGGAGTCCCTAACCAAAGTGGCAGGAAAGGAAGGAAATGGAGCAGGGATAACCAACGCAGCTAAGGCTATTCACTTGATAGACGCCCAGATCTAGTCGGTAATTCCGGGGCCAAAATACAAGCGCATGCCGATTTACGTGGGGTATTGCGCGATCTAGATCAATCGGCAATCCCGATGGGCTAGCCAGAGGGAAGGGACAACAGGTGACCAGAAGAACTCTAAGGGAAACCAAGGAGTACGTTTGGAAGCCAGTTGTGTGATCCCCGAGGAACAGAGGCCCTAATCGGTCACATCTTGGGAACTAACCGCAGGGGAGTAAGACTGTAGACTCTGCCCCGGAGGGAAGGGACCGAGAGTAGGAACTCTGGGAATCTGGGTGGAACACCGGCCATATGGGCTAACTGCCCGACGCTGCCTGCCATTTATCCACCGGTGCCAGTCCACATGCATTCACTGCATCGTCCAGCGCCAGGAGCCGTGCCTCCGGTGCCAGCATCTCGCTGTACACGTCCGTCATTTCGTCCAGCACCTCGGTGCCTATGGTGCCAGCATCCAGCTGCGCGCCTTGTCCGATTCCATGAGTCGTGGGGCGTGACTCTGATGCCAGTCCACCTTCCACATGCATTCGCTGCATTGTCCCACGCCAGGCGCCGTGCCTCCGGTGCCAGCATCTCGCTGTACACGTCCGTCATTTCGTCCAGCACCTCGGTGCCTATGGTGCCAGCATCCCTGCTGCGCGCCTTGTCCGATTCCATGAGTCGTGGGGCGTGACTCTGGTGCCAGTCTACCTTCCACATGCATTCACTGCATCGTCCAGCGCCAGGGGCCGTACCTCTAGCGAAGTAATAATACCTCATAGCACGACTACACATATCCCATATACTCAAAGACTTTTGTCCTATGTATTTTCAGATATAAACAATAGGACAGAAGAGATGGAGTCAAATGACCTCTCCTGTGGCACGGGCAGGAAAAGAAAAAGGAAAAGAGATCTCAAAGCCAAACACGAAAGGCAGAGGTCAAAAAAGAGAAAACTTAAACACCCACGATTAACCGCAATTACGGAACAAGAATGGTGGGACAAAAAATGGAGGCGAGTGGCCAGATTCCACAACAATGAGGAGAAACTATCTACAGATAGTGACGCTACATGCAAACCAGACAAGGCTGAAGCTGGCAGCCTAATCATTCTGCAACTAAATGTCAACGGCCTTTGGCCTAAAGAACAATTGGTATCAGACCTGCTACAAGCAGAAAAAGTCGATGTGGCCCTATTACAGGAGACCCGACTAAAGGGCAAATCCATAAACATACTTAATTATGTTGCCCACGTTTGTAAGTGCTCAGTAAGGTGTCATGGCCTAATGACACTGGTACGAAAATCTCTAACCACCAGAATAAAAGAGTGTAGGTGGGAAAAACCTAACACTGACTCCATACATTTACAGGTGTGGAAAGACGGTATCTCATACGATATCTTCAATGTCTACTCTCCCCCAAAACTAACTGTGGATCTGGACTTTGAAAAGTCCGCTTTCACCAAAACATTAATAGGAGGTGACTTTAATGGCCAAGCAACCCTATGGGGGTACAAGCGAGTCAATAATACTGGGAGAAAACTGTTAGACCTCTGTAACTCCACCAACTTGTGTATTATGCAAAGCGTTGAGACCCCACCTACTTGTATACATACAAGTAATGGTAGAGAATCCAGGCCGGATCTCACCATTATCTCTAGTGACTTGAGGCATAAGTCCACGCTTAATGTCCTCAAAGACATTGGAAGCGACCATCTTCCAATTCTTATCAAAATAGGAAAAAATGACGTTTTAGCAAAAAGCTCTCGTCCAAACACATGGAGGTACCAAAGCGCAAACTGGACGAAATTCGCCAGTTTAACAAACTCCTCAAATTTCCTCTTTAAAAGGAAAAAAGGGCCCCCCCCCCCAGTGGAATGTACGATAAATGGTGCGCAGGTGTCCTCACTGCAGCAAAACGATCAATTCCTGTGGGGAACAGGTGTCAAAATAAGGGCTGGTCCACAAACCCTGAACTGTGCAAACTCATAAAGAGTAGACATAAAGCCAGAAGACGGGCGCACAAGTCGGAATCGGCTCGCAACAATTATAATATATTGTCCAGAGAAGTAAAATCCATGCTCACTAAACTCAAAAGAGAAGCGTGGACGAGTAAATGTCAAAAACTTGACCTAAAAAAGGACGCCAAAAAAGCATGGAATATGCTCAAAATCCTCACGGGGACCACCCCTTCCAACCCAAGCCCTATAAGGGCAAGCAGCGGGAGACTAGCCACCTCCGACCTGGACAGGGCACAAGTCCTAAACAAACACTTTGCTGAATCCAACAAGCAAAAGAAATGGTCCCAAGAAGGGAAATTCCTTGAAAAGGAACTAAAGGAATTAGAAAGCAGTCCACAATTTGACATGAATTCGATCATGTCATCGCAAATCACACGCAGTTAATTTGAATTCGCCCTTTCAAAGTGCAAGGACAACACTGCAAGTGGTCCAGATGGAATATCAAATAATATGCTCAATAAGCTTGGGCCAAAAGCTAAAACAGCATTGTTTAATTTGATCAAACTCACATGGGATACAGGCAAAATCCCAAACCAGTGGCGAGAAGCCAGGATAACGGCACTCTTGAAAAAAGGAAAACCTCCCGAAAGCCCCGGGAGTTACAGACCAGTTTCGCTCACATCCTGTGCTGGTAAAGTTGCCGAAAGAATAATCAATAGAAGATTATACTGGTACATGGAGAGGGGAAACCTCATCAACAAGAACCAATGTGGTTTCAGGACAAATCGACAAGCTCCTGACCAGATTATCCGCCTCACGCAAAGGATAATCAATGGGTTCCAAAACAAAGAGTACAGTCGGAGTGTTCCTCGACTTGTCCCAAGCGTACGATAAAGTCTGGAAAAAGGGTCTAAAACTAAAAATGCTTAAGCTGGGCATAAACGGCAAACTATATCGATGGATTTGCGATTTCCTAAAGGATAGATCAATCCAAACCAAATTTGGCACTCAAGTGTCCAGCATGGAACACTTGGAAGAGGGACTCCCGCAAGGGTCGGCCTTAAGTTGCCTTCTATTTCTGATCTACATTAATGATCTGCCCGGAATTGTAAGATCAGAAATTGCACTACTCGCCGATGATATAGCCCTGTGGCGAACAGGCAAAGATGTAGAGGAACTGGCAACTCACCTACAAACCGACTTAAACCAAATTGATGTCTACCTCACAAAGTGGAAAATCGAACTAAACGTTTCAAAATCCACATACACATTGTTCACTTTAAGCAGGGATGCTACCAAAGTACCCTTTCTACTAAACTTTGGTAAGTTAACCCTAACCCGAACTAACACTGCGTGCTACCTAGGATGTACGCTTGACCCAAAGCTGCACCTCCACTGCAATATTGACAAATTGGTAGAAAAGGCAAACGAAAAGCTACGTATGGTAAAAATGCTGGCGGGCACCAAATGGGGGGCCTTAGCCAGTACACTGAGAGGTCTGTTCATCGGTGCGGTCAGGTCATTGCTAGATTATAGCATGCCTTTTATAAACATAGCTAGCGACACGGCGCTCCAAAAGCTCAACCTCATCCAAAACCATGGTACACGTCTAATCTGCGGAACATTTAAAAGTTCCCCTATCTCAGCAGGAGAAGTAATGGCCAACCTCGACCCTTTACACATTCGAAGTGCCAGAGCGATGCTCATGTCGCAAGAACGTTTCCTCAGACTGGATCCGTCCGATCCCCTACATGAGCTCATGCTCGACCCACCTAACAGAAGGCTGGCAAAAAAGTCCTTCCTCAGTCAGTGCTTAGAACTGAGGAAAGTGATCTTTACCCCAGATAAAAGAGGGAAACTCAGAGCTGCAACAAAGCTAAGTCCGGACGCAAAAGATTGCTTTAAGCTTGAAAAACTGCCCCAGTCACACCAACCAACCCCAGGTTTAGCACCCCAAAGCATCCAAGTCTACATTGATGGGGCTAAAACGCGGTGACAAAGCTGGCTTTGGTGTACACATACTACTTCCTAATGGTACATCTATCGACAAATCAGGAGCGTATAGACGCTTCTACACTTCCCAAGAAGCCGAACTAAAAGCACTCAAAATGGGGCTGGAGACCCTAGTCAGTTTAGATAAGGCAGTCCTTAAGAATCAAACAATACAAATCTATACGGATTGCCAAGGTTTAATAAAAGACCTTAAAGATAAAAAAGCCCAAGTTAAAATAGCCCAGGTTCACTGTCTATTTGAAAAAATTGGAGAACCTATCTGTAAAAAATGGCACAACAATCACATGGCGACAAAGCCACTCAAACAATGCCGAACACGAATTCGCTGACCATTTAGCAAAAAAAGGTCTAGAGGATCGAATTCCGAACAAAAAGGTGTCTTGGAATGGACTAAAAACCTTATTAAGAGAACAATTCAAAAATCTCTGGCTCAAAGAGTGGGCAGAAAATACTAATGGGAGGTTAGTATGGGCCCATCTCAAAAGCCCTAGCCCACAAGACCCTTGGTGGGGCCTAAATAGAAGCGAGCAAACAATAATTGCCCAGGCCAGGACTGGACACTGTCCAACTAAAGAACATTTACACTCATTGGGCAAAAGAGAAAATAACCTGTGCCGTTATTGCAAGATCGAAATTGAGAGCCTAGATCACATTGGTACATGCGATCGTCTCAAAGAGAAGAGGGAACACATACTGGGCAGTAAAGTCTATAAACCAACCCTCTATGGGCCCCAATCTGCCCTAACAAAGAGTGCAAAATACCTAAGAGAGGTCTTAAAGGATGAATGAAAAAAAAAAAGAAAAAAAAAGAAAAAAAAATTTTTTTGCTGGAAAATGCTGGTCAATTAAATGGATAGAAAAAGAAAGCCAGATAGGATGGCAAGAAGCTGGATACTGCGTGCGGTTGAAGTGACAACCCGGTTAGTGCCCTTACCTAGTCAGCGTAAGCCGGGGCAAAGTTTGAAAAAGCGACTACCAATTGCGTGGGGTAGCATCGCATCTAGGTAAAAAATCACAGCCCCAGGAATAGCCGAGGGGCAAGGGCTCAAAGCTGAAAGGAGCAGGGGTCTTGGCCCCCTAACCAATTGGCGATGAGTGTCCTCCCTGCAACCAAGCAAACATAAGATTGATGTAGCAATGCATCAATTAAGATTGATGTAGCAATGCATCAATCAAGGCAACATGTCAGGATGCGTAAGCTCCATTGTTCAATGAGTAGCCATTGCAATGGTGTGAACAACTTCTGATAAGTATGAATCTTGGAAACGGGTTGAGGACCGGCCATATGAGCAGAAATGCTCGGAGCTGCTGTGTCTTTCAAGTCTGGTGCCAGCAGCCGCGGTAATTCCAGCTCCAATAGCGTATATTAAAGTTGTTGCAGTTAAAAAGCTCGTAGTTGGATCTCGGGTGCAGGCGGGCGGTCCGGCTCGCGCCGGTTCACTGCCCGTATTAAATCCTGCCCTACTTGTCTGTTCAACAAGGCAGACCCTACGCCGATTCCCACGGCACAAAAACCCTATGCCCCAAGTGTGAAGCAACCACACAAAGGTGCAGGACAAGTGGGTTCTGGGAAAAAGAAACATGTGTTCACATGTCTCCAATTGAACGCAAACGGACTGGGACCCAAGGAGTCGGAAGTTCGGGATATTCTTGAGGAACATGACATAGATATAGCCATGTTCCAAGAAGCGAGACTAGGGTCCCAGAGTTTCGCCATCAACGGATACACCACATATAAATGTGGGTGTAAAGACTGCAGGGGCGTCGTGACGTTGGTCAAATCAACCTTGAAGTGTGTGCTTAAGGATCCAAAACTGAGTAAACCCAACTAAGATACAATTACCGTAAAGATCTGGAAGGGAGCACAGTGCTTCACTTTCATAAATATGTATTCTCCGCCCAAAAATACCATTGACTTGAATTTAGGTCAAACAAATTTTCACAGCACGGTGATAGCAGGTGATATGAATGGGCAGTCACCATATTGGGGCTATAAACTCACCAACCCCACAGGTAAAAGGATAAATGAGTTTTGCAATAGCACAAACATGATTAGGCTGCAAAACAAGTCCACTCCGTGCACCTTTCTCCATTCCGGGAATGGGAAAGAATCGAGACCAGACATTACGTTGGTCTCCAGCAACTTAATAGACAGGTGTGATTGGATGGTACTAGACGACATTGGAAGGGACCACAAACCCATACTAGTAAAGTTTGAGTTTGGGGGAGCCAGTTTCCAACAAGCAAGAACACATGCGTGGAACTATAAGGCCGCTGATTGGCTGGGGTTTGCGGAAAAGATGGAGACATGGGTGTGCAGTAGAAGGGAAAAAGTGGTAGATGTGAATGCCGCATACGACCAGTGGAAGAATGTAGTGCTCACAGGCGCTCTGAAAACGATACCAAAGAAAGGTATCGCGAAAAAGTACCACCCGAACTGGACTCCCACCCTAGCCAGTCTAATAAAGAGAAGAAAGGAGGCCAGGAAGTTGGCCTCCGAGTCAGTAGTAGTAAGAACCCAGTATAACAGCCTGACGAGCCAAGTCAGGAAACTGTCAAGGGAGTTAAAGCGAGACGCCTGGAGGAAAAAATGCAGCAGCATTGATGCAGGGAAACGTCCAGACAGAGTCTGGAGTTTAATGAGAAGTATAGCTGGCTTGAATAAGAAGTCCAACCCCAGCCCAATACGTGGGCGGAATGGACAACTGCTGTCAAATGATAAACACATTGCTTCTGCCCTGAATAAACACTTTGCGTCAGTCAACAAGAAGGAGGACTGGTCAGTGGAGGGCCAGGCACTGAATGACGAACGCAAACAGAGGGAGGCGAGGACAAGAGTTGATACCTCGAGTGTAATGTCCTCCACCTTCACTTTAATGGAACTTGATGAGGCGCTAGAGAGGTGTAAGACAGGCACTGCAGTGGGTGGCGATGCCGTTTCAACGGATATGTTGGTCCACCTGGGACCAAAAGGCAGACTTAGTCTCTTAAAGATCATAAACAAATCTTGGATAGAAGGAAAGATTCCGGATTGCTGGAGGCAGGCGACCATAACCCCCCTAATGAAGGGTGGGAAACAAGCCGAAGAGATGGAGAGTTACAGGCCCATCTCTTTAACATCTTGCACAAGCAAGATCATGGAACGAATGGTGCAGAAACGCTTGGATTGGTACTTGGAATCAGAGGACCTAATCCACCCGAACCAAGGCGGCTTTCGGAAAGGCCGAAAGGCCACAGATCAGGTGATTAGGTTTACAGATAGTGTCATAGGCGGGTTTCAGTCCAAAGAAAGCACAATTGCGGTGTTTTTGAACCTGAAACAAGCCTACGATAAAGTTTGGAAAAAAGGTCTGTTACTAAAACTACTACGTTTGGGCATTGAAGGTAGGCTGTATTATTGGATCAAAGATTTTCTCAGGAATCGTTCTATCAGAACAAAGTATCGCTCCCAGGTATCGAACTATGAGGAGCTAGAAGAGGGATTACCACAAGGGTCGTCCTTGAGTTGCGTCCTGTTCCTAGTGTTCATAAATGACCTGCCGTCAGAGATCAGATCAGAATCGGCTCTCTTCGCGGATGATGGCGCACTATGGAAATCTGGGACCGATGCACAGGATATGGCGAACGACCTCCAGGAGGATTTGAACCGACTGGTGAATTACACAAATAAATGGAGAATAGTGGTAAATATATCAAAAACCACCCACACTCTGTTTACGTTGTGTAGAAAGATCAGAGGGGAAATATAGATTGCAGTTTGCGGGTAAGACCTTTCAGCAGACTGAAGACGCCAAATATTTGGGTATTACGTTAGATCCCAAGCTTCATCTCCACAAACACGTGGACGAGTTAGTGGAGAAGGCGTCAGAGAAGCTTAAAATTGTAAAGAGGTTAGCTGGAATGGATTGGGGGGCCAATGCCAGTACCTTGAGAATGCTGTTCATGAGCACAGTAAGGGCCGCATGGGAATATAGCTACCCGATCCAGTGTATTGCTAGCCCAACGGCCCTTGAAAAACTAGATCAGATACAGAATCAGGCATTGCGTCTTATTACGGGGTCGATGAAGAGTTCCCCTAACGCAGGGAATGAAATCTTGGCCAATATGGAACCTATATGGATAAGAAGAAACAGAGCCCTGATGGCCACCATTGAACGGCTCAAAAGGCTCAAGGATGGCGACCCTTTACGTGTCCTAGTGGAGACCACCCCAGGGTCCAGGCTTCAGAAAAAGTCATGTGTCCAAATAGGCCAGGAACTCCTAGCAGAAGTTGGAGTGCCAGAAAATAGGGAGCCTTTGGCAATCGTAAGTTGTGTCAGACCAGACATCAGAAATTGTGCCCAAACTATAGTGAAAGTTGAAGGCAGGGGTGCGGCTGAAATGGAACCCAGGAACCCTAAAAAGCCCCACATACAGTTATATGTGGATGGAGCCTGCATGAGTGAGGGTACTGGATACGGTTGTCTCATCAAGTTCCCAGAGGATAGGGACCCAATCGAAATCTCAGAGAACGGTGGGAGATTTAAGAAATCGGGTGAAGTTGAAACATTAGCCTTGGCAATGGGACTAAGAAGAGTGAAGCAGGAGTTGGAAATCAGGCAGACAACGGCTCAGGAAGTAAGAGCATACTCGGATAATGTAGCCCTAGTAAGAAACATGAGACGAGTGAGAGCAGATACGTATGTCAACATAGCGCAGAAGGAAGTGCAGGATATACAGACAGCTCACGGCATAAAGATCATAATTGAATGGGTAGAAGGCCACGGTGACGTCCCTAAGCAGACGGCATCAGATGCCCTAGCACGAGATGGTGTCTTAAAGCCAGATGGGGACCCACCTGTATCCATGAATGCAGTAGATGCATTACTAAGAAGGAGGTCGGCAGACGACTGGGTGAAGGCATGGGCAAACTGCCCAAATGGAAGGAAAATCTGGACGTACCTGAAAAAACCGTGCATGACAGACCCTTGGTGGGAACTAAACAGAGAGGAACAAGTCGTAATATCAAGGCTGAGGTCACAACACTGTCCTACAAACCAGTACTTGATGGAGATGGGGCTTAGAGAATCTGGAGCATGCAGACATTGCAAGTTGGATCAAGAGTCGATAGAACATCTGGAGGTGTGTGTGGAGCTAGAAGGTGTGCGCAAAGAGATGAACTGGGACAAGCGTGAATTCAAGAAATTTGGACAAGTCGAGGACCTCAAGAGAACAGCCGAATACTTCCGCCAGGCCCTGAAGGAGGAGAAAGTTGCAGAATGACCAAGACGTTCAAGAAGCAGAGTCAAGAAGAAGAAGGAACCAAGCAGGAGGGTGGGGGGGGGGGGGGGGGGGGGGCCACTGCTGTGCATTTCTCTTTTTGGAAGGGCCTGGAGTGAGGTAGATGGAATGAACTCATAAATCTGTCTCAGGAGCAGATGGAACTGGAGGTAAATTGGACGTGTTGTGGGAAGCTGTGACAGGCGAGGACAAGGCAAGGGGGGAACCCCGTTGGAGTTGGAAAAACCGTGGATGCCCAAGTACTAAGTAATTAGAAGCCCGATGTAGACGGTAATTCCGGGGCCAATTTGGACACACGCGCGCCAAATTTACGTGGGGCGGAGCGTATCTACATCAACCTGCATCTCCAAGGGACTATCCCGAGGGAAGGGGCTCCTGCGATCTAGAGTGGGAACAGAAAGGCAACTGGACGGTCTTGCCCTGGAAAGCGGGAGAACGGTCCTCGGGTAACATGGGGAGTAACAGTGAGGGAAGACCCGCACGATTGGTGACATTCAGGGAAATGGACCAAAAGGTTGGCGGTAAAACCATGTGCTTGGGAAAACTGACCTGGAGGGTAAAGGACCTGAAGTATGAACCAGTGTTACCCTTGAGTTGACTGTCGGCCAGAAGAGCGGAAGCTCGGTGCTGCCTGCTGCTATTTGTGGTGCCAGCACCAAGACTCGAAAGCAGAGTCTCTCAACAGTTAACAGTCAATGTGAGTGGAGGTTTAACGCAGGTTCGACTCCTGCCCCGGGCAAATGATTATTCATTGTTTATTAAAGTTATCGGCAGTGGGTAAAATGCCACCCGGTGACCCACTAAACCTAACCACGCATTATTGCCTCTCCACTCGTAATGTGACAATTTGGTGTTTCTTTTTGACATTTTGTAACTGCTGGTGTTTACATTATTTAAAAATATTCCATATAGGATAATTAAAAAACATAAGGCATTCATTAAAAAAACATTTACCACTTACATATTATATATAATATATATAATATATATGTACATTATGTGAAACGATACACACATTAATTACTGAATGATTTGAGAAAAACGGAAACAAAACTATTGAAAACGTAAACAAAGAGTCCAACTGTAAATCTGATGAAGATATACAAGTGCATTCCACAACAGTAAAGAAATTAAGAACTGCATAACCACAGTCATGTCGGCAATGAATGATGTATCAGCTGCTAGTGCATTAAACGTCAGCAGGAAAAGAAAACGTAACAAGGTTTGGAGAAGTATTCACAAAAAGCGGCGTTTAAATAAAAAGGTGAGGAAAATGAAAGAGTGGGGTCAAAACCAACGACCTACGCCATGTCAATCTCAATCTTTTTTTAATTACAACGACCCTGCCCACCTAAGGGTACTTCAAATAAATATAAATGGCATATGGTCCAAAGAGTCCAGATTGGCAATGCTCATTTATGAGCAAAAAGTTGACGTAGTGCTTGTCCAAGAGACGAGGCTGCGGAAAAAAGACATCACTATTGAGGGATACAACCACTAAACGTGTGACTGTCAAAAATGTAATGGCATTATGACTATCGTTAGATGTGACCTCACCGTAAAACTACTCAAATCAGACCTAAAAAAACCAAATTCTGATTGCATTGCCTTAAAAATATGGAAAAACGGCAGGCAAAGCATACAAACTCCTAAATATTTACTCCCCCCCCCCCCAAATTAACCATTGACCACAATGTGAAACGTAAATTCTTCACAAGAACCATTATTGCTGGAGATTTTAATGCCCAGTCAAAAACGTGGGGCTACACAAATGAAAACGCTACTGGCCTTAAAGTTAAAAAGTTATTGCAAACTTCCAACCTGACACTACTACAGAGCTGCCAGTCTAAACCAACTTTTTTACATAGTGGTAATGGTGTCGAATCCAGACCGGACATCACCCTGATATCAAAGGACTTGGAAAAATTCACAACATGGAATGTCCTTGATGACATTGGCAGCGACCACCTCCCAATCCTTTTATGTATAAAGTTGGAACACTCGTAAGAAGACAGGAAAGTTGAAGACAGACCACTGCTATGGAAATATTCCAAAGCAAATTGGGATCTATTTGCTAAAAAAGGAGACACCATTGTTAAAGATTACAAAAATACTATGAAACACTCCACTACAATTGACCAAATATACGAAAACTGGACAAACAGTGTTATAAAAGCCGCTACAACAGCCATACCCAGAATGAGGAGGGCAGAAAATTTAAAACACCAAAACCTGCAAATCGTCAGACTCTCTCAACAAAGGAACCATGCCAGAGCAATGGCATCAACATCAAAGTTGAATAAAACAGTGTACAATAAACTAACGAAGAAATTAAAGGATCTATCCATAAAAATAAAAAAAGACCAATGGAAGAAACTTTGTGAAAATATAAACCTACGGAAAAATCCAACAAAAGCTTGGTCGCTGGTGAAAAGATTAAATGGCATAAACAAAATGAACAATCCCAGCCCAATAACAAGTGAAGGGAAAACACACGTGGAGGACAAAGGTCGAGCAGAAGTCTTAAACAAGCATTTTGCTTCAGTGGGGAAAATAAAAAAATGGACAAAAACAAGTGCCCTACTAGACAAGGAAAGGAAAGAAAGGGAGAAAACCATAATAATAGATGAAGAAAATATAATGTCCTCTCCCTTTACACAAAGTGAGCTTCAGAGGGCAATCTCAAAATGTAAAAAGAACACTGCACCAGGACCAGACAAAATCTCTAATAACATGATAAAAAACATAGGACCGAAAATGAAACATTACTTACTTGAAATCATCAACCACACATGGAAAAAAGGGGAGATCCCCAAAAGCTGGAGGCGAGCTGTGATTACTCCTATCCTAAAAGAAGGAAAGAATCCATCTGAAATGGACAGTTATCGTCCCATATCCCTTACGTCATGAGTCGGGAAAATAGCCGAGCGGATGATAAACAGTAGGATGTACTGGTTTATGGGGGGATCAGATTTAATTCATCCGGACCAGAGCGGCTTCAGGCGCAATCGGCAAAGTATTGACCAAGTCATCAAATTAATCCAAAGTATCCATGACGGGTTCCAACAGAAAGAAAATTCAGTGGCAGTGCTACTAGACTTAAGGCAGGCATATGACAGAGTGTGGAGGAAAGGACTGCTCTTAAAAATGTTAAGAATGGGCATTGATGGTCGACTCTATAAATGGATAAAAGACTTCCTAAGGTATAGGAGTATATCTACAAAATTTAGGAATGAAACTTCCAAAAATATCCCAGTAATGGAAGGACTACCACAAGGCTCGGCTCTGAGCTGCACTTTATTCCTAGTATTTAAAAACGATATGCCACAAGAAATAAATTGCGAAAAGGCACTCTTCGTCGACGACGTCGCCATCTGGCAAACAAACAAAGACTCGGTGAATAGGAAGAGTGAAGGTTGATCTATACTTGCTTTGTATCGGATCAACCTCTTGGTTACTTTCAGAGAGGTAGACACTAAGCGGACTGCCGATCTGAAGCACAATTCCTAAACACTTGGTTGATTGCCGGCCAAATGAGCAGAAATGCTCGGAGCTGCGGGGTCGGTCAAGTCCTGGTGCCAGCAGCCGCGGTAATTCCAGCTCCAATAGCGTATATTAAAGTTGTTGCAGTTAAAAAGCTCGTAGTTGGATCTCGGGTGCAGGCGGGCGGTCCGGCTCGCGCCGGTTCACTGCCGGTATTAAATCCTGCCCTACTTGTCTGTCGGCTCTCTCCCGCTGGTGCTCTTCGCTGAGCGTCCCGGGTGGCCGACGCGTTCACTTTGAAAAAATTAGAGTGTTCAAAGCAGGCATTTACAAGCCCGGACGTAAAGTAAACGGAGAGATAAAGGGTAATAGCAACTTTGAGAAGGCTGTGAGGGGATACAGTGGCTGTGGTCTGGTGACCTGGCCGTTAGCTCGAGCGGTGTCGGTTCATCGGGCTTGGAGTGGACCCTCGGACCATGTGGTTCCTGAGAAGGTTCCAATCAGATGCTTCAACCGGACCCCACCGGAACTCCACGCTTCAGCAGGTTGCGGATGGCTCCAGGTCCCGCCCAGGGTCGTTACCGCTGGGTAGGGATATGCGTTCAATAGAGGCCATAAATAAACGCAAGCCGACAGTGGGGTGGGACAAGCATAAGAATTAGCTGGGTTGGTGTATTACACACGACGGTAAGTGTGAAATAGACCATGAATTATCATGTAATTAAGGCCGAGTCTTAACAAAAGCTGTTGCGTGGATTTCTTTCTCATTGCAGATCTAACGAGATGGACATAGCTGCAGAGAGCCTGGGTCACTCTCCCACAGCGGGTAGAGGTAGAAAGAGAAAGCGGTGCGTACGTGAAGAAAACGCAAAAGCGAGAAGGAGAGCATACTCCGCCAAAAAAGCAAAAGTGACACTAAACAGTGGTTCCACGGGTTGCCCCACTCCCGACGCCAGGGAACAGAAAACCCAGCCTACATATTTCAGTTCTGACAGAACTGACGACTGTCCCAAACTCCTCCCGGAGAATGAACCGTCTAGCCTAAATTACCTTCAATTGAATGCAAATGGCTTAGCGCCCAAAGAATTTGAACTACAGGAACTTCTCTATAAGAGAAAAGTAGATGTGGCATGCTTCCAGGAGGCAAGATTGAAGAGGCAGGCATTCCACATCAGGGGCTACACGACCTACTATTGCGGTTGTCCTGATTGCCACGGCCTAGTGACACTAGTCAAGACAGACCTCAAATGCGAGGTGAAAAAAACCCAACAGGCGAAGCCAAACTCAGATACCTTAACGATTAAGGTTTGGAAAGGCAAGAGGGGTTATACGTTTGTAAATATCTACTCGCCCCCAAAACTTAGTATAGACCTGAGCTTTAACAGACCAGCGTTTAAGAAAACGATCATAGGTGGAGACATGAACGGGCAGTCAGAGGCCTGGGGTTACTCCCACGCAAACACGACTGGCAAGGCGATAAACGAGTTGTGTAGTACCTCAAACCTTATTCGTTTGCAAAACAAAACGTCATCTCCCACGTTCCTGCATTGAGGAAACGGTCGAGTCTAGGCCCGACCTGACCTTGGTGTGAAGTGACATATCTGAGACCTGCCAATGGGATGTGTTAGACGATATAGGCAGTGATCATAAGCCAATTCTGATCAGCTTCCCACTAAGTAGTAGCCAAGAGAGGCTAAAGAGGCGCAGAGCATGGAAATACCCCAAGGCCTACTGGGGCCTATTCTGGGAAGAAACAGATGCTCAAGTAGGGCCAAGGCCCAGTAAAGTAGGTGACATCAATAGAGCATACAACAGGTGGGCCGCAGGTATAGTTAAGGCTGCAAACAAGTCAATTCCATGCACAATAATCGGGAAAAAGGCACACCCGACCTGGAACCGAGACTTGGCAAATTTGATAAAGAGAATGAAAGAACCCAGAAAAAATGCGTCCAAATCAGTCATGGAGCGAACACTCTACAACTCGCTTACAAAAGAGATAGGGAAAGTGTCAAAAACACTAAAGAAACAAAAATGGCAAAACGTGTGAAAAGGTGGATATCAGATCCAACCCGTCCAGCACATGGAAGTTGCTCAAAAGTCTAACAGGAGTAGATAAGGTCAACCCGAGTCCAATAGCAGGCAACAAGGGTGGAAAACTTACAAATGACACCAAGATAGCAACCGCTCTAAACATCCATTTTGCGAAAGTAAATGCGACAACGATATGGATAGGGAGAGAAATGCAGGAGAAAACGATATGGTACTTGACGATACCAGCCTCATGTCCTCCCCGATAACACTAAGGGAACTGGAGTGTGCCTTAGCAAAGTGCAAACTGGGAACTGCCTCGGGGTCGGATGAAGTGTCCACGGACATGTTAACCCACCTCGGGCAGAAGGCAAAGATAGCACTACTGCGAATAATCAATGCGTCGTGGAAAGCAGGAAAAATACCGGACGCATGGAGATGTGCCACAATCACGCCATTGCTGAAGTCAGCCAAGAAGGCAGATGACATTGAGAGCTACCGGCCAATAAGCATAACGTCATGTGCAAGCAAGGTAGCGGAGAGGGTTGTGCAGGCTAGACTATATTGGCATTTCGAAAGGGGGAAGCTCATACATCCAAATCAAGGTGGCTTCAGGCGAGGAGGACAAGCAACTGATCAGGTGGTCCGGTTCACCCAGTCGGTGGTGAACAGTTTCCAAAGAAAAGAGAGTACGCTTGCTGTCTTCCTGGACCTAAAGCAAGCATACGATAAAGTGTGGAGGAAGGGTTTGCTATTAAAACTCCAGCGTATGGGGGTACCCGGAAACCTCTACTTCTGGATCAAGGACTTCCTGAAAGGCCGCCAAATCAGGATGAGATATGGCACCCAAATCTCCGATTATACCATACTACATGAAGGGCTACCACAAGGGTCTGCCCTAAGTTGTATTTTGTCTCTGGCTTACATCAACGATATGCCTGATGAAATCGACTCGCAAAACGCACTGTTTGCAGATGACGCAGCAATGTGGCGAACGGGCGAAGATGCACTGAAGATGGCAAAACTTCTCCAAACGAGACCTGGATTCGGCTTAAAAGTAAGATCAAATTACCAAGCAACAGAAAGAAGATAAGAGATGTGCCCAAGACTAGACACCTTCTGGAGAGAAGGCCTAAAGTTACAGAAAATAGGAGTGATAGGGAACATGTACTGGTGGTTAAAAGATAAGATTTTTTAACCTACGGAGTGGTAAGAACAACATTTTGAAAGGTGTTGTCGCGGCTAATTGGTAGGAAGAAGGGCTTCCGCTGTGTGCTCTTAGAATATACGACCTTCCCAAAGTAATAAAAAAGTGAAAAGCCACTATTTGCCTACGACATTACGTTTAGGACTACCGGAAAAGGTGTAACAATCAGGAAACGAAATCTGCAAAAAGATCCCGATAAAATTGAAAAATACTCAAAATGGTGGATGTCTATTCACGTTGTGTCGTAAGATAACAAAAGTACCGATCCTATTCACTATCAGCGAGATTAGCAGAAGGTACACAATTCAAAATCCGGAAATCCATTGCTCAATGGAAATGGTAAAATACTGGAGAAACAAAGAAAACAAACTGGGAAATGTTTGTATTAAAAAAAAAATCAAATGATAAAGGAAAATGTCCACAAACAAGCTAGTATTTTTAAAAACCATTTGCCACCTCAATAAATGCAATACTTAATACGGCTAAATCCAAATTTCCACGCAAATTGTTAATTAAGCTAAATACCATACTCAGAAAATGAGCTTAATTAAAAAGTCCAAGAATTGGCATTGGTTGTATATATTGTATCTTCATATACCGAGTACGTGGCATTGGGCAATGATGCTCAAGAAGCAGATTCAGTACAAGAAATGGCATTGTTTGTATACTGCTTTATACTGTGTCTTCATGCACATAGTACAGGCAATGAAGCTTACTTAATAAGCAGTTTCAGTCCAAGAAATGGCATTGTTTGTATACTGCTTTATACTGTGTATTCTGGCACATAGTAGAGGCCATTGGGTAATGAAGCTTAATAAGCAGTTTCAGTCCAAGAAATGGCATTGTTTTTATACTGCTTGATGGTGTATCTTTATAAACAAGGTACATGTCACTAGGACATGAAGCTTAATAAACAAATACATATAATAAATAAACATATTATAACTCTTTGACTGCAAAGTTAGGGATTGCCTCAAATAAACGTTAAAAGTAAAGTGGAGAAATTTATGTTCTAATCTTAACATGTTCAAAAACCTGACCAAAGTATGGAGATTACTAAAAACTTTAAATGGGAGGAAAAAAAGAACCCAAGTCCAATTTCCACAAAAGAAAATGGGAAAATAACAAATGATAGTAGCAGGGCTGAAGTCCTAAATAGGCACTTCGCTGCAGTTAGTAAAACAAAGAAATGGAATAAATCAAGTACAGTAAAAGATAATGGAGAAAATAGAGATAAATGAAGAAAACATAATGTCTTCCCCATTAACAAAAATTGAATTAGAAGAGCAATAGCCAAATGTAGAAAAAATACAGCCGCGGGGAAGACAAAATTTCAACAAATATGTTACAAAAACATAGGTTCGGCGACTGAGAGTAAACTACTAGAAATAATAAATGAAAGTTGGACAAAGGGAGTAATCCCTGACTGTAGGTGGCATGCAGTAATCACTCCCATACTCAAGGAAGGCAAAGCATCTACAGAGGCTGAAAACTATAGGCCAATTTCAATAACCTCCTGTGTCGGAAAAATAATGGAGAGAATAATAAATGAGAGACTTGACTGGTACCTGGAAAAAGAAAACCAAATCTACCCTGACCAAAGTGGATTCAGGCATGGCCGACAAAGTATAGATCAGATAAATAGATTCACACGACCATCTACCAATATTACTAACGATAGGCAAAAGTGACGCAAAGCAAGGGCACTCACGCCAGGCCACTAGGAAGTACAAGAGCGCGAATAGGCAAAAGTTTACAAATTCAACCAACGGTTGGAAAATACTGAATGTGGTAAAGAAAGGCACAATAAGTGAAATGTATCAAAGTTGTGCGACTTTGTATTTAATTGTGCAAAAAGATCAATCCCCATGGGGAACACAAAGTACAAGAAATGGCCTTTTAAAAATAAAGAGCTCGACTCTCTCATAAAAGAACGCCAGGAGGCGAGCTTAAAAATCGGCAAACGCCAGAGCCCAATAAAACGAACTAATCAGGAAGGTTAGAAAACTAACAATCAGACTCAAAAAGGTTACATGGCATAAAAAATGTCAGAAACTTTATCTAAAAAGGGATTCGGCAAAGGTGTGGAACTTGCTAAAGACCCAGCAGGCGAAAAGCTAAGGTTAAACCCAAGTCCCATAATCCCCCAGAATGGGACAGTAGCCACATCAGACAAAGAAAAAGCCCAAGTCCTAAATAGGCATTTGCCGAAACCAACAAAGCCCAAACGCTGGACAAAGGAAGGGAAACGAATAGACAGAGAGAGAGAGAGAATAAGTCTGGAAAAAGAAATCAAAATTGATGTTAAATCAATTATGTCGTCACCCTTTACACAGAGTGAATTTGAAAAAAGCACTTCTTCAAATAACGAGTCTTGGAACAAAGGGAAAGTTCCGGACCAATGGAGAGCTGCGAAGATAACAGCCCTCTTAAAGAATGCAAACCGGCTGAACAGGCCGATGGCTACCGTCCAGTATCTTTCTATGCAGGAAAAATTGCCGAAAGAATGGTCAATAGGCGCGTATACTGGTACATGGAAAAAGGAAAGCTGATAAACAAAAACCAATGTGGTTTTAGAAAAAATTGGCAGGCCTCAGACCAAGTGATACGATTTACCCAAGTGGTAATTAACGGCTTTCAAGAAAAAGAAAGAACACTTAGGGTTTTCGTTAGACCCCACGCTGCAACTTAACCTGCATGTGGAGGAAATAGTAAACAAGGCCAGTGTTAAACTCAGCATGGTCAAAAGGTTAGCCGGCACCAATTGGGAGGCATCGGCGAGCACCCTAAGAGGCCTATTCATGGGTGCAGTACGATCAGTCATTGACTATAGTGTGCCTGTAATAGCTATAGCTAGTGACACGGCGCTATTAAAAATAAATCTAATCCAAAACCATGGGTCTAGGCTTATTTGTGGAACCTTCGAGAGTTCGCCCATCTCAGCTGGGCAAGTATTAGCTAATCTAGGGTCCTCCAAATTAACATAAACGGGTTATGGTCAAAAGAGTCCAGGGAGAAAATAGATATTGCTCTAATTCAAGAGACGAGGCTGCGAGGAAAGGACATCAGTATTGAGGGTTACAACTACCCGGTATTTCAAGTGTGACTGCCAAAAGTGCAATGGCTCAATGACAATAGAGGCGACCTAAGACATCAAGTCACATCTAAGAAAACCAAATTCAGACTGCATAACCATAAAAATTTGAAAAATGGCAAAGCATTCAAACTTTTAAATATTTATTCACCCTCCAAGACTAAACATCGATCTAAACTTGCAATTCAAAACCAACATTTCTACATAGTGGAAATGTTATTGAGTATAGGCCTGATATTACTCTAATATCTAATGGTATAGAAACAAACACAAAATGGAACGTTCTCGGTGACATTGGCAGTGACCACCTACCGATTCAATTATGCATTAAACTAGATAACACTCAAGATGAAATACAAGAAGAAGACGGACCACTACTGTGGCAATACACCAAAGCAGACTGCGCCCTTTTTGCCAAAACAGGTGACACCCTTTTAAAAGAAACCAATAACTTGGTGAATAATTTCAGAACACTGGACCAGAAATATGACAATTGGACAAACTGTGTGCTAAAGGCTGCGGCAACTGCCATCCCTAGATTACGTAAACACCACAATATAAAGACGCAAAATTTGCAAATCACAAAACTGTCTAAAATGAGAAACCATGCTCGATCACTAGCACCAACATCAAAGCTCAATAGATTGATATATAATAACCTAACAAGAAAGTTGAGGCTACTATCCATTAAACTGAAAAGGGAACAAAGGAAGAAACTCTGTGAAAATATCAACCTAAGGAAAAACCCAACAAAGGCTTGGGCATTTGTTAAAAGACTAACTGGTGAAACAAAGAAAAATAACCCCAGCCCAATAGTCTCGGAAGGTAAAACCTATGTTGAGGACAAAAGACGTGCGGAAATCTTAAACATTTTACATCAGTGGGGAAAACAAAAAAATGGTTAAAGACAAGTGGGTTACTAGACCAAGAAAGAAAAAGAATGGAGAAGGAAATAAAAATAGATGATGCAAGCATAATGTCCTCTCCATTTACTCAAAATGAAATACAGCGCGCAATAGCCCAATGTAAAAAAAACACTGCAGCTGGAGCTGATAAAATATCAACAAACATGCTAAAAAACATAGGGCCCAAGACTAGAACTTATTTACTAGACATAATAAATGAATCCTGGAAAAGAGGGGAGATACCCAACATTTGGCGACATGCCATAATTACCCCGATACTAAAGGAAGGAAAGAATCCTACAGAGGCGGAAAACTGCCTACCAATATCAATAACATCATGTGTTGGGAAAATAGCGGAAAGAATGGTCAACAACAGAATGTACTGGTTCCTAGAAGGCTCTGATCTAATTCATCCAGACCAGAGCGGTTTTAGACATAACAGGCAAAGCATAGACCAAGTAGTAAAAATAATCCTAAACATACAGGATGGATTCCAATCAAAAGAAAACACTGTGGCAGTACTAGTTGACCTCAAACAGGCTTATGACCGAGTCTGGAGAAAGGGCCTCCTTTTAAAAATGCTAAGATTTGGCTTTGACGGTCGCCTATACCACTGGATAAAAGACTTCCTCACAAATAGAACTATATCCACAAAATTTGGATGTCAAATTTCTATAAAAAAATAAAGTTATGGAAGATCTGCCGCAAGGCTCCTCGTTGAGTTGCACCTTATTCCTCATATTTATAAATGATATGCCAGATGCAATAAAATGCGGAAAGGCCATCTTTGCAGATGACATTGCTTTATGGCAAACAAGCAAAGACCTAAATTTAATACCGTACAAAAAAGTCTACAAGATGACTTGGAAAGATTAAGAACCTATACAAAAAAGTGGAAAAAAGCGGAGAACATTCTTAAAACCACATATTCCATGTTCACATTAAATAGCAAATTAAATCCAGGAAACTTCGAACTACATTTTGGTTCAGGGCCTATAAAAAAATTTAGAGTACCCCAAATACTTGGGGGTTACTCTTGACAGGAAACTAAAACTCCATAAATTTGAGGAAGAATTGGTGGCCAAAACAGAGAATAAACTATCACTATTAAAACGACTCGCAGGCACAAGCTGGGGAGCCCAAGCAAGTGACATGAGGGCCTTATACATGAACCTTTTGAGATCAATCATAGATTACACGTCTCCTATACAAAACCTAACAAGTAACACCAGCCAAGGAAAAATTGACTTTATTCAATCACGAGTCACACGACTAATATGTGGAACAATGAAGAGCTCCCCAACAGCGGCTGGAGAGATACTGGCAAATTTGGAACCCTCAAGCCTAAGGAGGGAAAAAGCCCAAATTGATCTTATAGAAAGGCTGAGGAGACTAAAACCCGGTGACCCTTTGAGAGTCATGGCCGATGAACCTACACACTCAAGGATCAAACCAGAATCTTTCCTCAGCGGCTTCAAAAGACTGCAGTCCCATATAGAATTACCTGCGAAAAGAAAAAGGCTCAAGGAAGTCCAGTCCGGCAGACCTGATAAGATGTGTAACCTAACTATCAGAGTAGGAAGCACAAAACAAGGAAGAGGAAATTTAAAACAAACATTAGCCTCAGAAATAATAGACACGTATAGCAAGAACAAGAAAATGCATGTCTATATCGACGGGGCAAGAAGCAAAACCGGCTCTGGGTATGGAGCTGTTATCCTACTTAATGAACATAAAGAACCACTGGAAATGTATGGGCCATGCGGATCCTTCACTACCAGCAATCAAGCAGAAGCTATCGCTTTTAAAATGGCTCTAGACAATCTCATTGAAATTTTCACAAAAACCAACCAACTTACATCAAAGACATTGTCATTTTCACCGATAATAAAAATCATCTTAAGAAATCTGAAGAGAGATGAGCCTCGACCATAAGTAGCGTCATCAGAAGGTCAAACATAATTGATAGAGACTACAAAAAAAAAAGATCTTCCTACCATGGATACCAGGCCACTCTGACAGTTTGCTCCACAACAGAGCTGATGAGATGGCTAAGAATGGAGCAAGGCTCAAGCAACCAGATCATCATCCATCTTTTGAATCTCTGAAAGGAAGGCTTAAAAGTGTATACCATGAAAAATGGTTGACACAGTGGGCTAACTGTAATACTGGAAGGTCCGTATGGAGATACCAAAAAGCTCCAAACAGCTCTGACCCATGGTGGTCGCTAACAAGAAAACACCAAACAACCATATCAAAAATCCGGACAAAACACTGCCCAACTGGAGAGTATCTTAAAAGAATGGGGAAGAGAACAGATGATACTTGTCGGCACTGTAACAGTGCAGTCGAAACAATTGAACACTTAGAGACCTGTCCAGACCTTGATGAGGTCCGAATACAAGTTTTTGGAGCAAGAACACCGAACCTATGCCCATACGGAACACTGGACGAAATAAAACGTGTAGCAAACTATTTTGAGAAAGCTCTCACCGAGTAGATACAAATTTCTTATTCATGGCTCGTTGTATAAAAATGTGTAGTAAAAAGATTTCGGCAATGCTCTAGCTGATTGGCCCTAAAAGTCTATGGGTTGTAGCTATTTCCAGCACAGCTCTAGCTGAATAGTATTACACATTCCTCGAGAAAAAAAATGTAAGGTTTAACCAACTATCTCATCACAGCTCTAGCTGAGTAGTTTTAGAAAGTCCTTGAGTTAAAAATGTGAGGTAAAACAAACTATTTCAGCACAACTCCCACTGAATAGTTTAAAACGTCCTTGGATTAAAAATGTGTGGTGAAGTCAACTATATCAGCACTGTACTCGCTGCATAGTTTATTTATAATGTCCTTGAATCTTACATCAATGTATAAACGTAAAAATGTATAAATTTATGGTGAAGCCAACTATCAGCACAGCTCTCGCTGAATAGTTATGAAACGTCCTCGATTTGGAAATATCATACATTATGCATCATGCATTGTGAACCATATATCATATACCGTGTAACATGCACCATATGTAGTGATGGACTTTAAAGTGTGTGGCACTAAAATAAATGACTACGCATGATTAAGACATGTCGTATGTCTTGAATCATGAGTCATGAGTAAATTGTCAGGTGTGGTATAGCAAACTATCTCAGTACAGTTCTTGCTGGATAGCTTGCAAAACGTCTATGTGATCCCAAAAGGCCATTTCAGCAATGCTCGCGTCGCCGAATGGGCTCGTGTGTGGAAAGTCTGATGGACTTTAAAGTGTGTGGCACTAAAATAAATGATTACGCATGATTAAAACGGTGGGCACCAACTAAAGTCAAAGGCACTTACAAGTCTTGTCAAAAAGAGAACTGGTGCAAAGAAAAATAAAAACAAATCAGTGTCATAAAAAAACGAGATAACCAACTAACAAATGAAATTAAGTCCCTTACACAGGATTTAAAATTAAATAAATGGAGGCACATGTGTGCAAACCTTGACATGAAAAAAAATCCAACAAAGGTGTGGAGAACATTAAAAGATTTAAACGGAGAGTTATCCACCGGTAACCCAAGTCCATTGATAGTGGACAACAAAAAACTTGTAACTGATTATGAGAAAGCAGAAGCGCTGAACATACACTTTGCCAATGTCAGCAAGAAAAAGAAATGGGACGATTCTAGCCGAACCATCAACATAGAACGAAAACAAAGAGAGCTTGAAATGTCAAAGTATGTGGATGAAACTAGCATAATGAATAATCCATTCACCATGATTGAATTGGACAGAGCTATAGAAAATAGCAAAAAAAAATACAGCATGACAGCATGTGGTGCGGACCGCATCAGCACCAACATGCTGAAAAACTTAGGCATCAACTCAAAAACCTTATTACTTACCATATTAAACAGAACTTGGGCAGATGGCACTATCCCCAACAGTTGGCGAGATGCCATTGTCACACCAATATTAAAAGAGGGCAAGAAGCCAGAAAACATCACTAGTTTCAGGCCAATTTCTATAACATCATGTGTAAGTAAATTGGCAGAAAGAATTGTAAACTCACGCCTCTACTGGTACATGGAGTCAAATCAGCTCATCCACCCCGACCAAGGCGGTTTCAGAAAAAACAGAAATGCATTGGACCAAGTAATACGGCTAACGCAAGATGTCATAGATGGCTTCCAAGTCAGAGCAAGCACATTGGCGGTTTTTCTGGATCTAAAACAAGCCTATGACAGGGTTTGGCGACTCGGCCTTCTAGTAAAATTGCTAAGACTATGTGTGAATGGAAAACTTTATTTCTGGATAAAGGACTTCCTAGGCAAACGAACCATGTCCACCAAAATTGGCATTATCAATTAAAAAGCTATATCAATAGAAGAAGGCCTCCCGCAGGGATCAGCACTCAGCTGCCTGTTGTTTATCATATTCATAAATGATATGCCGGACCATATTAAATGCAACAAGGCTCTTTTTGCCGACGACGCAGCACTTAGGGCCACTGGTCAAAATGCTAATGAAGTAAGCGCCATGATCCAAAAAGACCTTAACGATGTTGCAACTTTCGCCAAATCTTGGAAAATAGAAATCAACATAGAAAAGACTGTGGCCAGTGTATTCACACTCAGCCCAAACTTCAAAAGCAAATCCAAGACTTTATTCCTCAACAACAGGGCCTTGATGTATGCAAAACACCCAAAATATTTGGGTATCATTTTAGATGAAAAATTGAAGTTACACAAGTTTTCTGCAAATGTTATTGAAAGAGCAGAAAGAGTACTGAACGCTGTCAAGAAATTAGCAGGAACTAAATGGGGTGCAAAGGCCCCTGAACTGAAAACGTTATACATAAACGCAGTTCGTTCCATAATGGAGTACAGTTTGCCCATCCAAAATTTGTTGAGCCCCACATGTCTAAAAAATATAGATGCAATCCAAAATAAAGCCATCAGAATAATATTAGGGACAATGAAGAGCTCACCGATAGCGGCAGGCGAGATACTATCTGGACTAGAACCACTCCATCTAACAAGAGAGAAAGCTCAACTTATCACCATTGAGCGATACAGGCGCCTAACCATAAACGACCCTTTGAATTCAATGGCTCAGCAAACTGTTCAAAATAGAATAAATAAGGCGTCTTTCCTGAGCAAATGCTTTGACCTTGAAATTAGATGCACCGTAAATCTACCACAAAACAGGAAGAAGATACGTGACGTTCCTAAAGCCCGGCCCGACTTATATATCAACATGGTCGTAAGCTGTGATGTACCTGTGGGATGTGTCGGTGACCCGGACAAAGATGTTAGAGCGTCAAGCATAACACAGTCATTCAAAAATTCAGACTTCCACCACATCTTTGTCGACGGAGCCAAATGTGCAAATGGCACCGGGTACGGCATTTTCATGAATTGGAGACTGGGCCAAAAAACACCGCCCCTTGAATTGTCTGGCGTCTGTGGTCTACATTCCACATCAATAGAATCAGAATATGAAGCTATCAAAGTAGCACTCAAAGTGATACATGACTCTTTTTCAAAGGATGAAATCAGACCATACAATTGCGTCATCTTCACCGACTGTCAAAGTGTACTAAAGAACCTATTATCAAATCTACCTTTACCAAAACTAACGAAAATAAATCGTTTCATTAGAAAAATAACCACCACTTTCAACATTCAGCTCATCTTTCAATGGATCCCTGCTCATTCAGATGCTGAACTACACAATAAAGTACACAAGATGGCTAACGATAGTGCACACACACACCCAAAACAGGATGAAAGAAAGGTATCGTTTGAAGCTGTCAAGGCCCTTATCAAAGCCCACATAAAAAAGGCATGGACAAAACAATGGGCAGATGAGACCACCGGGCGAAAGGTTTGGACTGCACTTAAAGAGCCTGCAGCATATGACACATGGTGGCGCCTAAACCGCATAGAGCAGACCATCATCTCCAAGTTAAGGACCGGTCACTGCCCTACCAATTCCTACCTACATTTGATGGGAAAGATGGGCACAAGCCTCTGCAGGCACTGTGAAAATGACACCGAAACAATTGAACACATGTTGGTGTGTAACCACTTAATTGAAGCCCGGGAGAGATTCCTGCACAACCGAACTGGACTAATCCTCTACGGGACTGAAGAAGAACTACGCATGACTGCAAATTATTTCAACTATGCTTTAAATGAGTAACGTTGTCAAGTTGTTACGTTACAGCTTGTTGACATGAAATGTTCAAGACTGAAGAATGACGACTGAAGAGTGAAGACTGAAGGATGTAACAAACCTTTTCATCTCGACGCCTATACATGAGAAACTCAAATATCATAAATAGCATAAATAGCATAAATATCATGTATCATGTATAATGTGTGGTGTCTGGTGGACTCTACAATACGTAAATCTGATTATTCCAGCAAGTCCCTACTACAATTTTCAAATGACTATTGCATGAAGATATCATGTCATATATCATATACCATACGTCATGGTACATACGTTAAAAGTCGTATGTTGTTTGACATGTGTGGTAAAGAAAACTATCTCAGTACAGCTCTCGCTGCATAGTCTTCAAAACGTCCATGGGGTAGATAACCATCTCAGCAATGCTCTCGCTGAATGGTTTCTAAAAGTCTTTTGTGTGGAAAATCTTGGTTGACTTGGTATATGTGACAAACAGCCATTTCAGCAATGCTCTCGTTGAATGGTATTGTTAAACAGTCTCGTGTGTGGAAAGTCTGATGGACTTTAAAGTGTGTGGCACTAAAATAAATGACTACGCATGATTAAGACATGTCGTGTGTCTTGAATCATGAGTCATGAGTAAATTGTCAGGTGTGGTATAGCAAACTATCTCAGTACAGTTACAGGTCTTGCTGGATAGTTTGCAAAACGTCTATGTGATCCCAAAAGGCCATTTCAGCAATGTTCGCGTTGAATGGCTTTTTATAAAATCTCGTGTGTGGCAAGTCTGATGGACTTTAAAGTGTGTGGCACTAAAATAAATGACTACGCATGATTAAGACATGTCGTGTGTCTTGAATCATGAGTCATGAGTAAATTGTAAGGTGTGGTATAGCAAACTATCTCAGTACAGTTACGGCTCTTGCTGGATAGCTTACAAATACCGCTCATTGAAAGATTCAGAAGATTCAAGCCTGGTGACCCATTGAGAATAATGGCCAACCAAACAGTGTTTTCCAGAATAAACAAAGAATCATTCTTAAGTAGCTGCAAAAGATTACAACCAAGCTTCGAATTACCCATCAAGAGGAAAACACTAAAGGAAGTGCAGTCCCGAAGACCAGACAAAGCCTGCAACCTCATCATTAGAATTGGAGACAACCTAACAGGAAGAAATAAACCAATACAGCCAAGCAGCGAAAGTATTTATTGATGGAGCTAGAGGTGGAACCGGCTCTGGATATGGAGCTATAATCTCTTTAAATGAAAATAAACAAGCGTTAAGGATATATGGACCATGTGGATCACTAACCACTAGCAACGAAGCTGAAGCGATTGCTTTGAAAATGGCATTGGAAAAACTGCACGAACTATACTCAAAGAAACATAACTATAGGAACGGCATTGTCATATTTACCAACAATAAAATCCTACTAAGAAACCTCAAAAGAGACTTACACGACCGCAAATTGCCAGGCATATGATAGAGTCTGGAGAAAAGGACTGCTTTTAAATGGGCATTGATGGTCGACTCTACAAATGGATCAAAGACTTCCTAAGAAATAGGAGCATATCTACAAAATTTAGAAATGAAACATCCAAAATATCACAGTAATGGAAGGCCTACCGCAAGGCTCGGCACTGAGCTGCACTTTATTCTTAATATTCATAAATGATATGCCACAAGTAATAAATTGCGAAAAGGCACTCTTCGCCGATACGTTGCCATCTGGCAAACAAACAAAGATTTAAACAAAATACAGAGCAGTCTGCAAGATGATTTAAACAGACTAAGAAACTACACAAAGAAGTGGAAAATAACGGTCAACATTTTAAAAACTACATTTTCTATCTTCACGCTAAACAGCAAGCTAAACACAGAGAACTTTGAGCTAAAATTTGGCGCAAGACAGTTATCAAATGTACAATACCCCCAAATACCTAGGTGTTACTCTTGATAAAAGACTGAAACTACATAAGTTTGTACAAGAATTTGTGGCGAAAGCTGAAAAGAAACTGTCACTATTAAAACGACTTGCTGGCACAAGCTGGGGAGCCCAAGCAAGTGACATGAGAGCCCTGTACATAAATCTAGTTAGATCAATTATAGACTACACGGCACCGATACAAAACTTGACTAGTAAGACTAGCCAAGATAAAATAGATTTCATCCAGTCACGAGCCATTAGGCTAATATGTGGAACGATGAAAAGCTCCCCAACAGCGGCTGGGAGAAATTTTAGAAAATTTGGAGCCCCTAAACCTAAGGAGAGAAAAAGCCCAAATAACTCTTATAGAACGGCTAAGAAGACTTAAACCTGGAGACCCTTTGAGAACCATGGCCGACGAACCAACTCACTCAAGGATTAAACAAGAATCTTTTCTCAGCGGCTGCAAAACACTGCAGACACAGATAGAACTACCCGGGAAAAGGAAGAGGCTTAAGGAAGTACAATCCAGAAGACCCGACAAGATATGTAACCTAAATATTAGATTAGGAAACACAAAACTGGGAAGGAAAATTTCAAAACAAATAACATTAGCCTCAACAATAATAAACACCTATAACATGAACATGAACATGAAAATACATGTTTATATTGATGGGGCAAGAAACAAAACTGGATCTGGGTATGGTGCTATTATAATACTTGATCAGCAAAGCGAACCATTAGAAATGTATGGTCCATGCGGAACCTTCACTACAAGTAATGAAGCGGAAGCTATCGCTTTAAAAATGGCTCTGGACAACCTAATTGAAATCTTCAGAACCCAATCTACTCAAAGAAAAGACTTTGTCATATTCACTGACAACAAGATCATATTAAGAAACTTGAAGAGAGATGAGCCCCGACCACAAGTAGCGAGCATCATCAGAATGACAAACATCATAGATAGAGAATACAAAATAAAGATCTTCCTTCAATGGATACCAGGACACTCCGACAGTTGCTCCACAACAGAGCTAACGTGATTGCTAAGGATGGGGTAAAACTAATGCAAACAGAACACCATACATCTCTGGAATCTCTAAAAGGAAGACTCAAAAGTTTATACCGCGAAAAATGGATAACACAATGGGCAAACTGTGCCACAGGAAGGTCCGTGTGGAAATATCAAAAATCTCCCAACAGTTCCGATCCATGGTGGTCATTAAGAAGAAAAGAACAAACTACAATGTCCAGAATCCGGACAAAACATTGTCCAACGAGATCTTATCTAAGAAGAATGGGCAAGGCTGAAGATGAAAACTGCAGGCACTGCAAAAGAGAGATAGAAACTGTAGAGCAACTTGAGATCTGCCCAGATCTAGCTGATATCCGAAGCGACATATTTGAATCAAAAACATCAAACTTCAGCCCCTACTGTTCCCTAGAAGCTCTGGAACGTGTAGCAGACTACTTTGGGAAAGCTCTTGCAGAATTATAAAAATAGTGTCGTATATCTTATCGCAGCATCCCAGCATGGCTCTTAGTAGATAATTTCAAAATTCCTAGGGACTATAAACTAAAAAATATAAATATGAGGCAATACCATGTATCCTAAGATAGCTCTTGTCGGATCTTCGACTGTTCCCCCGAGACAGCTAATGCTGGGTCGAGGGAAAGTCACAGTGCCATGCTCGCGGCAATGTCGCACGTGATCTGCCTCTTCGTGGCGCGGAAGACTAGTAGGGAGTAATATCCTGAAGCTAAAGAATCACACTGCTCGTACGTCCCGACCGAAAGACCCACTGAGCAAGGGGGGGGGGGGGCGCGACGCAAAGCCCCCCCCCTCTCAATGGGAGGAAGATTTCTGCTCAAACCCTCTTTACTCATGACAGGGCAAAAAAAAAATTTACGCAGGTTCGACTGGGGGGGCTTGGACAAGATCCTTCCCCAGGGGGGGGGGGGGGGCGCGACGCAAAGCCCCCCCCCTCTCAATGGGAGGAAGATTTCTGCTCAAACCCTCTTTACTCATGACATGGCAAAAAAATAATTTACGCAGGTTCGACTGGTGGGGCTTGGACAAGATCCTTCCCCACCGACCGTGGCTTCCTCAAAAGGCCCTCGATACCCACTCTTGGGAGACTGGGTGGGACCGAGTAATGCTACAGATGTGGTGCGTGGACAGCATCCTCCCCACGGATGTCCCCATGGGGAAGGCGTCCCCTCTCGCGCGTGTGACGCTCGACAGGCGCGCGCGAGGCCAACAAGCGACTGTTCGAGATCGAAAAGGTGGTACGGGACACCTAAAACATTCCCTGGTCGTGCTCCAGTTGAATGTGTGTGGTATCAGGCAGAAGTTGCACGAAGTAACCAAACTACTCCACGATCTTAAAGTGGACGTAGGTCTATTCCAAGAAACGTTGCTCCAAGGCAAGCCGTTTCACATTACTGGTTACTCACTATACCATTGTAAGTGTGACCGCTGCTAAGGCATTACCACAGCGGTTCGAAATGATCTCGCGGTGGAGGTCATTGAGTGCAAACGCTATGCCAATACTGACACGTTGTCGGTAAAAGTCTTTAAATGTGGGAAAACGTTTGCCGTGACGAACGTTTATAATTCTCCAAGCAATGTGATCACGATTCCCACCCACGGGGAGACGATCTTTAAACGGACTATAATTGCAGAAGACTTTAATGCCAAATCCCCCATGTGGGGTTATCCGGAGCGTAACGGCTCCGGTAAGCACGTGGAAGAAGTCTGTCTCGAAACTAATCTTATCCGACTTCAGGACGAGAAGAGTGCGCCCACTCTTCTTCAATACGGCCATGGAACGGAGTCTAAGCGAGATCTGACGCTCGTGTCCGCTGATCTCGCGGGACATCAGAATCTTAGTGTACTTGAGGATATCGGGAGTGACCATCTGCCCATATTACTAGAAATTGACTTGGGACAGGCCAAAACCAAGTGCGATAAACGTCATTGGCTCTTTCACAAAGCCAACTGGCAAAATTTCCAAAGTCAGTGCGAGACCAAGCTCGGACTAATTGCAGTCGACGTTGCCGACTCAGACTTAGATGTTGCTTTCGAGAAGTTTAATGGCGTTCTCCTCGAGGTCGCCCGTAAGACGATCTTGAGAACGACCGGGAAGCGACCGTACAAGCCTTTTTGGAACAAAGAGCTTGGGAAACTCATGAAGCAAAGAGCAAAAGCTCGGAAAGAAGCCGCGAGAAAGAAAACACCTGCTGCTCGTGCAGGCTACAATCGACTTATGGCTGAAGTCCGAGCAGCTGTTCAAAAAGCGAAAAAATCGAAGTGGGTAAGTGCGTGTGCAAAAACACAACCATTGCCACTCGGGTTGGCAATGATTTATCGAGACAGCTTGCTCTGGAGGATAGACTCCCGCAGGGGTCTAGCCTCAGCTGAACCCTGTTCCTGGCGTACGTATACGACTTGCAAGAGGGCTTATTTTCCGATAACGCGATGTTCGCGGATGATTTAGTAATTTGGACCTCTGGTAAGGATATCAACCATCTGCAAAATGATCTGCATAGCATCGAAGACTATGCGAGACGGTGGAAAATGGTTGTGAACACTGAGAAGACGGTTTACTCTAAGTTCACGAATGGAAGAAAGGCGCTTAAGGTAGATGTAAAACTCTCCATAAACGGAAAAGATTTGGTATGGGACAGGACACCAGTTTACTTGGGGGTGAAGTTTGACCAGAAACTCCGGCTTCACAACCATGTACACGAACTGTGCGCCAAAGCTCCGCAAAAACTGGGACTGGTGAAAAAGTTGGCTTGCACTAGATGGGGCGCAGACGCAAGACTGTTGAGATCGCTTTACCTCAGCAGTGTGAGGGTGACCATGGACTACAGTTTGTCCGTCCAAACCTTCGCAAGCCGCACGGCTCTGGAGGAACTGGACCGCATCCAAAGCCGAGCTCTAAGGTTTGTATGCAGGGCAATACGAACCACGCCCACGGCGGCGGTGGAGGTCATGTCAAATGTCGAGCTTTACCAGAAATTTCAGCGGCCGAGCAAAAGCGACCCATGGTGGAAGCTTAGTCGTGGAGAACAAAGCCTTATCACACAGATGAGAACTGGGCACTGCGCTCGCTACGCGCAGTTATCTCCACAGACTCGACAACAGAAGGGAACCTTTGAGCCGACAATGCGGACTCGAGGAGGAGACAGTAGCCCACTTGGTTGTCACGTGTCCGAATAGTGGGATGGGGGCCGATGGTGGGAATCCGGAGGCTTGCCTAAATGATCTCCTTTACGGCAGCGCCCAGCAGATGAGGCGCGCCGTGGAAATCGTGTCCAGGGTCCTAAGAGATTGAATCTCGACCCTCTTGAGTATTAACCTTTATTAGTGGCTGCACTGTTCCCCCTCCACCAGTGTCCCTGCTGCTAGATCTCATGTAAATGTCTAGCGAAAGACATGCATTTGATTTGACGCCGCAAAGGAAGGGTGGGGGGAACATGTAGCTGTGCACAACAATTTTGATTCCACTAACGCTACGGGTTATGTGTTACTCTTATGTGTGATCCCTGCCGGCCTGTTCGTGTCAGAGTGACAGGTGTTTGCTTTAGGTGTTGAAGCGCAAAAAGAAGCGCTGCATGGTGACTGAATAAAAAGAAACGTAAATTAGACAAATTGAATGCATTTAAAGTGACATTGAATTGTGGTTCCACGGGTTCCACCACTCCTGACACTAAGGAACCGAAAACCCAGCCGCTATACTTTAGCTCTGACAAATCCGACAAAGGTTTGTGTTTTGGGCCAGAAGTTGACCGAACATACCTAAATTATTTGCAGCTCAATGCCAATGGACTAGCACCAAAGGAATTTGAAATCCAAGAACTGCTCCGAAAGGAGAACATAGACGTTGCTTGCTTTCAAGAAACTCGGCTAAAAAAGCAGGGATTCCGCATCAATGGGTACACGACGTATTATTGTAAATGCTTGGATTGTCATGGGCTAGTGTCCTTGGTACGGTCAGAATTAAAATGTGAGGTCAAACCAGAGAAGTTGTCAAGTCCGAATTCAGATACAATTGGTCTAAAGGTTTGGAAGGGCCAAACTTGCTTCACAGTGGTCAACATCTACTCACCACCCAAACTTACGATAGACCTTAGCTTTGGCAGAAGTTCCTTTAAGAGAACTATAATTGGTGGGGATATGAATGGCCAATCGGAAGCTTGGGGATACTCACACGCCAACCCCACTGGGAAGGCAATCAACGAACTGTGCAACAGTTCGAACTTGGTGAGATTACAGAGCAGAGACTCAGTTCCTACCTGCCTACACTCTGGGAATGGGAGGGAATCCCGACCCGATCTGACGCTCCTTTCAAGTGACATATCGGACATATGTAGCTGGAAAGTGTTGGACGATATTGGTAGCGACCACAGACCGATTCTGGTTCGGGTTCCTCTGAAAGGAGGTAGGCAAGGAGAAAAGTTGAGGAGTAAATGGAAATACAGAGCGGCAGACTGGGTAAAATTCGGATTAGAAACTAATAAGCAAATTAGCAGTCTGCATAAAACAAGTAAAAGCATAAATTATGCATATGCCGCATGGTCGGCGGGGATCTTGAGGGCTGCAAAGCTCTCTATCCCGTGCACGATACTAGGAAGGAAAACACATCCAGCATGGAACCGTGAATTGTCAGAGCTTATCAAAAGGAGAAAGGATGCAAGACGGCGTGCATCAATATCCGTCATGGAGCGTACTAAGTACAATCACTTAGTAAAGCAGGTCTGCTTGGTGGCCCTAGGTCGGCTTCCCCACTTTGCTCGAGTGGTGTACACGTGATCTGCCTCTTCGTGGCGTAGCAGACTAGTACGGACATGTTTCCGGAAGCGAAAGATCACACGTCCATGTCCGAAGGACCCAATGAGCTAGGGGGGGGGG
>CAXITT010000197.1:865948-883259 GCA_964033795.1 Lymnaea stagnalis
CGGAAAGAAGCCGCGAGGAAGAAAACACCGGCTGCTCGTGCCGGCTACAATCAACTTACGGCTGAAGTCCGGGCAGCTGTTCAAAAGGCGAAAAAGTCGAAGTGGGTTACTACGTGTGAAAAACTCAATCTTCTAGACGGTGGGAAAGTGTGGAACCTGCTCGGGAGTCTCTCTGGTGCGGGTAAGGCCAAAAACCCGCAACCACTACTATCAGGCAAAGGTGTCGTGGCGAGCGACAAGGAAAGAGCCAATGTACTGAATGTTCACTTTGCCGCAGTGAACAACGAATCCAAAGTGTCAAAAGAGACCCCGGAGCATAAGGAAATTCGCCGTCTGAAGACAAGGGGAGCTCGTATCCAGCGTACTGGACCCCACCCTGAGATATTCACAGTTCCCTTCACAATGGAAGAATTGCAAAACGCGCTTAAAAAGTGCTCGCCGGCGAAAGCACCAGGCCCGGACAAAGTTCACAATGAAATGTTAACCCACCTGGGTAAACTGGGGAGAGAACTTCTGCTGGCTCTCATTAACCGAACTTGGACTACAGGTATTTTACCGAAAGTGTGGAAGCAGGCCATAGTAGTTCCCGTACCAAAGGAAGGAAAACCAGGCCATTTGCCAAGTAGCTACAGGCCAATATCGTTAACGTCTTGTGTGGGTAAAGTGGCCGAGCGAATGGTAAATGGACGACTCTACTGGTTTTTAGAGAGTAACAAGCAACTACCACCGACGCAAGGTGGCTTCCGTAAGGGCAGGCAACCCATGGACCAGGTGGTCCGTCTTGTTCAGTCTATGACCAATGAAAGGTAAATGGACGACTCTACTGGTTTTTAGAGAGTAACAAGCAACTACCACCGACGCAAGGTGGCTTCCGTAAGGGCAGGCAACCCATGGACCAGGTGGTCCGTCTTGTTCAGTCTATGACCAATGAACTCCAGAAGAAAAATCATTCGTTGGCAATTTTCTTTGATCTCAAGCAAGCATATGACCGCGTGTGGCGCGTTGGCCTCATGCATAAATTCCAGAAGTTGGGTGTCACTGGAAACATGTCCGGGTGGGTGACGGACTTTCTCAAGGACAGGTCTATTGTCACACGGGTTGGCAATAGTCTATCGAAGCGGCTTGCTCTAGAGGACGGACTCCCCCAGGGGTCTGCCCTCAGCTGCACCTTGTTCTTGGCCTATGTCTATGACTTGCAAGAGGGATTAGTGTCCGATAATGCCATGTTCGCTGATGATTTAGTAATCTGGACTTCTGGGCCTAACATCAACCATTTGCAGAACCGGCTGCAAAACGATCTCCATAGCATCGAGGACTATGCGAGACGGTGGAAAATGGTTGCGAACACTGAGAAGACGGTCTATTCTAAGTTCACTAACGGAAGAAAGGTGCTTGAGGCCGATATTAAACTCTCCATAAATGGGAAAGATTTGGTATGGGACAGGACTCCAGTCTACCTGGGGATTAAGTTGGACCAGAAACTCCGACTCCATCACCACGTACACGAACTATGCGCCAAGGCTTCACAAAAATTGGGCTTGGTGAAAAAGCTGGCTTGCACTGAATGGGGTGCAGATGCAAGACTGTTGAGGTCGCTCTACCTTAGCAGTGTGAGAGGAACAATGGACTACAGTTTGCCCGTCCTAGCCTTCGCAAGCCATACGGCTTTGGAGGAACTGGACCGCATCCAAAACCGTGCTCTAAGGTTTGTTTGCGGGGCAATACGAACCACACCCACGGCGGCGGTGGAGATCATTTCCAATGTCGAACCGCTCGAGGTCAGGCGAGAGAAGGCAGTCCTTGCGACGGTAGAGCGTTACCGCCGCATGGACAGAAAGGAACCCTGTTTCAAATTACAGGAAGAATGGGAGAAAAAGTCCAGATTGAAGCGACCATCCTTCATGGACATGGTTCACAGTCTTGAAAAAGACGTTACGCTGCCCAGAAACAGGGAAAAAGTGAAAGTAATCCCCGCGCGGGGACCACACAAGAGCCTTCCCTTACCAGACATTCGACTGGAAATGGTTGACGCCAAAGCCAGCGGAAACAGTCCTCAATTAGACCCAACAGAGGCTGTACGACGCACGATTGACGCCTATCCGAACAGCTTGGTTAAAGTCTTCACAGACGGCTCATGTTTCACGGAGGAAAAGCGTAGTGGCTATGGTGTCCTCATCCAGTATCCCGCAGAGATAGCTCCACCCGAGGAGCTATCAGGCCCATGCGGTAGGAATGCAACGAGCCTCGATGCGGAAATTGAGGCGATACTGGTAGCTCTTAAGAGGTTGAACCAGAGGCTAGCTAAACGGAAGTCCTTCCCGGACGTTGTGGTCTTCACCGACTCTCGTTCTGCTCTCGAACTCATGGGGGAGAGATCGGTGGGCTCAACAAAGATCACTGTCATTCTGGAAACAGTAGGCTCCATCCATGCACATGGCCCTAAGGTAATCTTCCAGCTAATCACTTCGCGCTTAGAGGCGTCGCTTCCTGACAGGGCAGACCTCTTAGCCCAAGAAGGCGCAGCCCTACCTCAACCAAACAAACCCATGACCCAGATCGGAGTCACTGCCTGGTTGAAAGACCATTTCAGGAGAAAATGGCTCGATAAGTGGGACACGGCCACTACTAGACGACAGTTTTACCAGGAATTTCAGCGGCCGAGCCAAAGCGACCCGTGGTGGGAACTTAGTCGTAGAGAACAAAGCCTTATCACCCAGATGAGAACTGGGCACTGCGCTACGCGCAGTTATCTCTACCGGCTCGATAACAGAAGGGAACTTTTGTGCCGACAATGTGGACACGAAGAGGAGACAGTAGCCCACTTGGTTGTCACGTGTCCGGACAGTGGGATGGGGGCCGACGGTAGGAATCCGGAGGCCTGCCTAAATGATCTCCTTTACGGAAGCGCCCAGCAGATGAGGCGCGCCGTAAGCATCGTGTCGAGGGTCCTAAGAGAGTAATCTCGCACCCTTTTTGAGTATTAATCTTTATAAGTAAAGCAAGTAAAGCAAATGTCAGTGAAAGTTAAGAAGGACAAATGGGTAGAGTTGTGTGAAAAGACTGACATCAAGGCAAACCCAGCAAAAGCTTGGCGTCTCCTTAAAACTGTAACAGGGACTGGACATAAGGCGAATCCTAGTCCGATCCGGGGTAACAACGGAAAGAAATTAACCAATAACGCCAAGATCGCTGAAACCTTAAACTTGCATTTTGCTGCAGTCAATAAAAGTGGTGACTGGACAGATGAAGGAAGAACCCTAAATCAGGAGCGGAAGGAGGGAGAAAAGTCAATGAAAATGGATGAGTCCTCCATAATGTCCTCTCCTATCACTCTAAGGGAACTAGAGTGTGCCCTAGCCAAAGGTAAAATAGGAACGGCAGCAGGAGCCGATGGGATCTCCACAGATATGTTGTCACATATTGGCCAGAAGGCAAAGATTGGCCTACTAAAGATCATTAATGCCACCTGGACTCCACTGTTAAAGGCGGGTAAACGAGCAGACGAGCCAGAAAGCTACAGACCGATCTCGTTAACACATCCTGTGTGAGTAAAGTTACTGAAAGAATAGTCCATGCGCGATTATACTGGCATTTTGAGACCAATAAAGTGATAAACCCTAATCAATGTGGGTTTAGGAGAAACCGTTAGGCCACCGATCAAGTCCTAAGGTTCACCCAATCAGTGATTGGAAGCTTCCAGCAAAAAGAGAGTGCCTTAGCAATCTTTCTCGATCTTAAGCAGGCCTACGACAGAGTCTGGAAAAAGGGGCTACTCCTGAAACTGCAGAGATTGGGGGTATCAGGGCATATGTACTTCTGGATTAAGGACTTTCTCCGTAACAGAATGATAAGGACAAGGTGTGGTACACAGCTATCAAGCTACGTGCAATTACAAGAAGGACTACCGCAAGGCTCTGCGCTTAGTTGCATTCTGTTCTTAGCTTTCATAAATGACATGCCAGATGTCATCAGATCAGACAACGCATTATTCGCAGACGATGCAGCACTCTGGCGTGTAGGAGACAACGCAGTCGAAATGGCCGGACTCCTCCAAAAAGATCTGGACAACTTAGTTGCCTACACTAAGAAATGGAGAATAGTGGTGAATGCTAGCAAGACCACGTGTACATTGTTCACCTTATGCCGCCTGTTAAAGGCACAAAAATTCAAGCTTGAAGTTGCAGGACAAACAGAGCAAACGAAAGACGCAAAGTACCTTGGTTGTATACTTGATTGAACTTTATCTTTAATTTTATATTATCTTCTCATGTAGACAATAATTATGCCCAAGCCTCAATGTAAGTTTATGGCGGAGTATTCCAAAGAATAGAACTATATTAAAAAGGGACGCTATGAAAGTGAAGCCGAGTGCACAGTTGCAATGATGTTTTTAGTATTGGTCATGGTGGACGTTCAGATATAGAGCAACACATCACATCAGTGAAATATAGGAAACGACTGATTGCCCCAAGTAGATTTCTAGGTTAGATTTCATAGTTAAAATGAGCATATTTCCATAAAGCGTTTCATGTGGATGCCCCCGACCCCTCTTTAGCGGCAGGGTAATCCCGCCCCCCCCCCGCAGAAAAAAAAAAACAAAAAAACTGTCCTTGAAAGGGTCCTGTTTTTTTCCCAAACCGGATTTGGGCCCCCCCGGGGGGGGGGGGGGGGGGGAGACTGTATCAAACTCGCAGACGATCATCTAAGACGGCGACGCAAATTATACAGCTGTTGAGTGTCATTCGTGGTAGCTTGTCGCACACCTGTTCTTCAAGGACATCCCCCCCCCCCCTTGTGATAGTGTTGCAGACACTGGGTAGGGGAGGTAATTATGACAAAATAAGGGATGGGGTATATGCCTTGGGGAGAGGGATGGGCTACAAATTGAATTGTTAATTAAAAGTGTCAAAAAAAGTTTGACACTTAGGCAGCAGGTGTTACTGACTTTCCCATTTGATTACCTTAACCAGCTTAGACTCTATAACAGTGTTTCTCAACCTGTGGGTCGCGACCCCTTGGGGGATCGAACAAACCTTTCAGAGGGGTCGCCTAAGACCATCGGAAAACGTATATACTCTAGTTATGAAGCAGCAACGATAATAATTTTGTGGTTAAAGGTCGCCACAAAATGAGTTGTGTTATAAGGTCGTGGCATTAGGAAGGTTGAGAATCACTGCCCTATAACAAATCAGTTTTTTTGTTTAAAGGTGAAAAATTAAGATTTTAAACTAACTTAATTAAAAAGGAAGTACATTTAAGAAACATGTAAAATTTAATTTACATTTTGCTTAGATTTAAAGTTACATTATTTTTATTTTACTTTTTTAAAGGATGATAAAATATGAACAGAAAAAAAAGGAATTTTAACCAAAAAAAGCATGGATTATTATTTTTGGAGGGCCATCGTTATAAAATAATATTTAGGTGAAAGTGCAGGTCACATGATCACAGTCATTGCTAAAAATAAAGTTACTGGTGATATTTAAATAAGAATTAATTACACGGTAAAAAAATTGGGGCATCATTAAAAAAAAAGCAACAACCTACCAAGTAAATTGAGATTTATTTTTTTAGGAAAAGCTGGGTTTTTTTTAAAACAATAATATATATCCATTATGCCTATTTCCTGATAACGATGAAAAAAAATGTAAACGGATTAAAGGAAGAGGGTTATTCAAAATCGTACAGCTGTTTTGAGCGTTTTATCAATTTCAAGGCCCTCTCAGACAGCAGACCTGTTTACTCTTACGATTTTGGCGTACAATGTACGATTTTTAGATGTCTTTTACGATTGTACGACGAGACCCGCCAAAACTACGATTTTCAGAGGCCAGGTGAAAAGTATTTGGGTAATTTTCTGATTTTAAAAAATGTAAATAATTTTGATTGTTGGAGTTTGAGCCCTTTTTAATAAAGATCTGGCAGCCAATGGACTGAGAAAAACGATCGGTTTTGATTTTATTTAAGTTGGAACCATCCTTCCCACTGAGAGGGGAGGTGGGGGTTTTCGAATAAGGAGAACGCTTGGGTAGGGGGATTTCTGGGAATGTCAAAGTCTATAAAAATAGCCACGTATCTATTGAGCTAGCTGCGTCAACTGTAATATTTAGACTAGTCACCCTGGCGACAACTTCACCCCCCCCCCCTCATCTTCTTTGACTGCGACCAAAATTGTAAAGTAGATTTGTTAAATAATTATTGTGTTCGTCCCAACTGGCGGAGTAGTGAAAACCCGTGTCACTTTTTCTATCCTGTAAATTTTTTTATTTTATTTTTTGGGGGTGGGGTCCCGAAAGCTCATTGTAACCTAATAGTTAGGAAAAGTGTTCATTACAATTTTTTTTTTTTAAAGTACGGGTGCAACAGTGTGCAGGAGGTTAGATAATTTGACTTTTATTGGTACCGGTAAACGCCATAGAGATGCCCCCCACCTCCCCCCAAATCGAGTTTATTTGCTTTGTATGACCCAATTTTATGACATACCGGTAACTATTTCTTGCGGCTGACCACGGAAAGTACATGTTTCATAAGATCTGAGAGCAGGGTTTCTTTCAGCTATGTCTCCGGGAGGGAGCCAAGTCCCCCCCCCCGAGCAAAAATATGTCCAACAATATATCAAAAAAATTTGAGGTGCCCCCCCCCCCCCGAAAAATTTCTGTAATAATCACTGTCTGAGAGTGATTATCTCAAACTCAAATTCATCAGTTTTTACGCTACACGTTTATAACTTGACATTTCATGAATGAAAATGTATTCAAAAACAATGAATAAATTCTGTGTGGGTTGTTGATTAAGATGATATTTTTACAGGGTAACATTCCTTTGATATTCATTGAGATTCAATTTGCAACTCAATCCTTCAGTACGTATACATAATTGAGTGATTTATAATAAGTGACTTGATGTTAGATGGGTGAATGGGAGGAGACAATGAAATCAGCTGTACAAGCAATGAATGAACAGAAGAGGGAGAAGATGAAGCTCACACTTAAAAGAGATTTTAGTTGTAGAGAAATGGTTAGTTGTAGAGAAACGGTTACTCTTACAATTTTTGTCTTATCACTTTTGAAGCTCTACAATATTTGGACCTAATTTAAATTTAATGTTGATATCTGACTTTAGCTTGAAAGAGAAATCAACAAATGGACCGTATATCAGACTTTGCCTTGAATGAGATAACACATAAGGGACAGCAACATGTGATTTTAGCTTGAATGAGACAACATATAATGGACAACATCAGTTGCTTAAATTATCACTTTTTAAAATAAATACTTTCATTAGGGCTCGCAACTGCATCCTTCCATTCAGGTAAATCTATATCCTTCCATTCAGACCAAACAAAATATCCTTCCGTTCAGACCTATCTATTGCTTATTGTCTGCTTGTGCAGAAGGAAAGTAAATGTATCGCCAAAAGAAAAGAATTTCAGCAAACGCCCATGAGATCTTAAAATGTACCTCCCTGCAAGTTAACAAGTATGAATCATTGTTACTTAGTGGTGTTCATGCATGCTGACCTTGATTGGTAATGCTTGATCACCTTACTCCTGTTAGTCTAAAATACTTTTCTATGTTTATATGACCATATTCAACAGTGTTTCATAAAATCTGTTCATTTTTTCCGTCCTCTGCTAATGTAACAAGCCCTCTTGATCAAAAATATTCAAACCTAGTGTACCTGGAAAGTCTCCATTTCTTTTTTGGGGACGTCCTGATTTCATGTCTTCTTAGTGATAGATCTCTTTGGGTGTTAACAAAACAGTTCAACACATTCTGTCATGCCACACTGAACCTGTCACCCACGCACCTACTCACATGAAAAGGGTGTTGCTCCTCTCATCAGGGATGTTGCACATTGTGTAGCAGATTCACTGTGAATATTAGTATAAAACACTGAATATTAGTATAAAAAAGGTTTACGGTTGGAAAAGTATAAGAATATTGTCAAACAATAATGACTTTGATAAAAAGGATTATAATTTTGCCAATTGTTCAATAATTATTCACATTTTAAGCACTTCAAATTATCAAATCCAATGATTATTCAAATTATCAAATTCAATGAATATTCAATGATCAAATCCAAAGATTATCCAAATGATCAAATCCAATGATCAAGTTAAATGATTATTCAACAAAATTAATTTTCATTCGTTTATTTTAAGTTTTAATCCTAAAAACAAGGAGATAGGGGAAAACCCAGGCTGAAAGGAGTGGGGTGTGAAATGACATTACTCAACTTAGGTGGAGAACTCTCGTATGAATCATCAACTGTTCATGTCTACGGGTTTTATGTTTGGATACAGATCACACACGAAGGGGATGTTATTTTAATCATTTACTCTTATATGTAATTGAAAGGAAGTCTAATACCAATTACATGAACCTATTTATTTAAAACTTCAATACTTCATTGGAATCCAAAATCTTAACAGTTTGAAAATCCTAGCCTAATAGTAATGCTTAGATCAACTTTCTGCTTATAATTTTACAATCTTGTTCTGATGACTAGAGAGATTGGCCTCCCATAAAGCCTAACATTTCATCATAATAGCTTGTTTTATAATAAGACAAATATGATTTTACCTTTTACAACTCATCAATTATAATATTGATGATCTGAGCAGATGTATCAATGTGTGATGTCACTTCTTGGGCGGCAGTGGATCCTCCAGTCCTTTCCTTTTTGGCTTCTCAGGGTGGACTTTGCAGCAGTACTGTGGGGGAGTATCCTTTCCAGCTGCACGTGTGGGATGGACTCCCCAGGTGTGTCGTGTGGGATGGACTCTCCAGGTGTGTCACGTGGGATGGACTCCCCAGGTGTGTCACGTGGGATGGACTCCCCAGGTGTGTCACGTGGGATGGACTCCCCAGGTGTGTAGTGTGGGATGCACTCAGCAGTTGTGTCGTGTTGGATGAATCCCCAGGTGCATTGAGGGTGCAGATTCCTAAAGTCTTATCTGATGCAGGCTGATACGGGTGGTGTGTTGCAATGGAGGGGAATCCTCCGAATGAGACCTGAGGTGTATCCTCCATCCAGCTGCTAAGGTTTCCTGCAATACAGCAACCAGGCTATATGGGAAATAATATTTTAAAAAAAACTGATTGTGATGTATTATTGCGTGGTTTAATTTAATTATTTAATGAGTTTCATTGAAGTCACCAAACATGTACTATTAGTCTTATTCATCTTATTTGTGAAGAGTAACTCTCTATCTTCTGGTTACAAAAGTGTTAAATATACAAATTAATCGGTGTCGATCTTTGTGATGCAACAATCTATTATATACCCCATACGAAGAACATTACATGGTAAATTTAGGTGCACTACTTGTACTCAGTAATGTTAACAGTTGCTAGTTCATTTTGGAGACAACCAATTCAGTGTGTGAGTGAAAACAATTTGAAAAAAAAGTGTCATAATTCATTGTTTAGTATTTTGGTGTGTTTTACTGTCTTCCAGATCTTCGTAAAACATTATTTGGTACATTAACATGAGAAGGTGTTGGAGTGTTAGCAGAATTGGTTGTTTCTTCTGGAGCTGGTGAAACACCAGTAACAGCATGTTCTGGAACTGCTGAGATACCATTATTAGCATTCTGTGGAATTTGGGAAGCAATAGTACTTTCTAGAGTTGGTTATGTAGAACCCTTTGAAGTTTCTGTGTCTTGTGGCATGAACCATTAAGGAAAAATGACAGGCGATTCCTGGATGCATTTCAATAATGGAAGAAAGAGGACCAATTCTCTCTACTACTGAGCCACTGATTTATTTGTTTCCATTCCCGTAGTCTCATACAGTAACCGATTGTCCAGGAATAAACTCAAGAAAATGTCCATGGTGGAGTTCACATTGTTTAGTTTGAGATTTGAAAAGTTTCTTGAATTCTTGGTTTCAATAATGTGGTTATGGAGTGAAGTTATCTGCCAAACAGGTGATTTGCCAGTTGTAGCATGCTGTGCATTCTAATAAGCTAGTAAGAAACAAGCTAATTTAGTGACAATATTTCCACAACTATTTTTGGAAGCCTTCATAGTATGTTTGAAATTTAGTACCAATTTTTTAGCAAGTCATTTGTGGATGGTTTATATGATGACCTGATAAGTTTAAACCCTTATTACTGTAAAATTTGTGAAATTCATCAGATACAAATTGAGGTCCATTATCACTTACGGTTTGGTTTGGTAATTAAAATTTTGCAAATATTGTTCTAAGAATATCAATAGTTGATAATGTAGAACTAGTGGGTATTATTTCAGCTCATTTAATGTGTACATCTGTAACTATCAGGAACATGGTATTTAGAAATGGTCCTGCATAGTCATATGTATTCTTTACCATGGTTGTGTGGCCATTCCCAAGGATGAAGTGGAGCTTATGCAGGATTTTAAAATTGCTTTGCACAACCTTAGCATTTCTTGATGGTTAGTTCGTATTAGGCCACAGACTAATGTGTGATAAGACTTCTCCAAGTCCATAAAGGCTTGCATCCCATGCAAGTGAAAATGGTAGTTTAGGAACATTGCATTAGCAGTTATCAGAAGCTATGAGTTGTTGTGCATGAAGAAATGTATTTTCTGTCAGACCACTGCCACGTGACATTCTTTGAAGAAGTTCATTGAGTGGAATAATTATATTAGCAATGTTAATGTTGTCCAAAAATGTATGTTAGTAGTTTTAAATTCCAAGAAATAATCTCAATTGTTTTATAATATTTGCTGATCTAGGAGCATTTAGGATTGATTAAATCTTGTCCACAATTTTGTGTAGTCCATCCTTACTAATCTTATGGCCACTAAAGTGTGTTTCATCTTGTTGGCTTGTAAACCATATTCCTCTAATGTACTCAGAACAGTATTAATGTTCCTAAAGTGTTCTTTATTTGTTTCACCTGTGATGACTATATCATCTTAATTCTATTTGACATTTTCAAGTCCAGATAGCACAGTATCTGTGATGGATTGAAATAGAGCTGGCCTTAATGTAATGTTATACAAGTCCTAGATGAGTGTAAATTGTTAACTTTTTATTCCTCATTTAGTTCACATTGTAAGTAAGCTTGGCTAAGATCAATCTTGGTAAAAAAAAATCCTCTGCCTAGATCTGTAAAAAAAATATTGGAAGAGTGCACGATTCTGAAACTTAGAGCTGGATTAATTTTGATTTTGTAATCACCCCAGATAGAGAAAACTCCATAAGATTTTATCCCTGGAACTATAATTGTAGCCCACTGAATATTAGTAACTTTAGTAATTATTCCTTCTTTTTCTAGTTTCTTTAATTCTGCTTCAACCTTTTTCCTTTAAGGCATAAGGTATAGGCCTGGCCTTGAAAAATTTAGGTCTCCATCCATCCTTCAAATCAAATGATGTGTAATTTCTTTTAGCTTCCAAATTCCATCTAGAATAACATTATTATGTGTATTTATTATTTTGTCAAGCTGTTCATCACTTAAAGCTGTGGTGAAATGATAAAGACTGTGCCATATCTATGTTTAGCTAACAAATCCAGTCTCTTCCAAGAAGTGGTTTTGCACCTTTTTGCACAAAGACCAGGGTCCATGTTCTGGTAATGTTATTAATTGTTACCCTTTCTTTAGTGGTGCCTAGAGGAAGAATGATTTCTCCTGGATAACTTTTAAGTTTGATTCTGCTTGACTTCTGACCAGTCTTGTTAATGAGGTAAACATTTTTTTTTCTATTTAATTTATTATTTATAAAAGTGTTGATATCAGAATTACTGGAAAAGCATTGTTCATACTTACACTTCATATTATGAAATTTCTTCTATTATATTTATTACTTTTTTTATTGTTTCATATTGTTACTATTTACTATTGCATATCGTCCGGATGTGTCCTTTTTTTTAACACTTTCTGCATCTTTAACTAGTAACATTCTGATACCTGACATCTTGAGATTTTGTTTGCCACACAATGATAAATTACATGAGGGGGGGGGTCGAAAGCCCAATACTTATTTTGTCACCTGAGAATGCAACAAGGAAACGATGATAGGATCATTTCTTTAGGGTTTGAGAAGGTGCTATTGTGCAAGGAACATTTGCATGAATAGACCGTGTTACGAAGGNTGTGTTGTATCTTTTGTGGCTTGCTCCATAGCACTAGTATAGCTGACAGCTTCATCTACTTGGGGTTATTCTTTTTCTTTGGAAGGTGTCTTAATCACCCCCAACACCCCCCCTCCCCAAAAAAAGAAAAAACAGTAGTCTCTTAAGTTTATTTTTTAAATTTTAAGTTGCAAAATTTAGCAAGCTTCTTTAACTTTAATACTATTAATACCAATGACTAATAACAATGAGCAAGGAACTCGCTTATCAGCTAATCCTTTTCCCATTTCATTAGTCGCCTATGAGTATGAATATGAAACTTAAACTTTTACCGTTCGTTTAACGGTCTCCATGGGTGCGGGTGGAACATGGTCAAGAATAATAATTTACACAAGTCATCATAGGACTTTGAAGATGTCAAGACAGAAACCGATATAGATCTAATCTAAGCTTAAGCAGGTTTTAAGTTTTCGAACCATTCGAAAATAGGTGAGTGGCAAACTTCGCAAGGCCGCAAGGGTAACGCCACGTGTCACGCGTCGTGTGCCACGAAGTATGCATCTAACCTTTCTTTATAATTGGAAAAAAAGTTCCAGCTGATCGTTAAAATCTTTTAACTTTGACTTACCTAGTCCTCATCGCCAGTGTAATGTATTTTTGGGTGGATTAATTAATGTATTGCATTTATTTAAATGAAGTCACCAAAAAGTGCTAACGGCCAACTGTGTGTCTTGTTCTTTTTTTTTTCCGAGAAGAGTAACTCTCTTATCTTTTTGTTACAAAAGTATTAACTTAATATATGCAAATTAACCGGTGTCGATCTTTGTGATGCACCAATCTATTCAATATAGGGCTACCAAATCAAACGGAATTAAATTTTTAAACCGTCATTACCTGACATGTCCCTTTCCAACAACCAATTTAGATAGAGGCATTGAAGGAAACGAAATTCCATTGTAACATTATATACCTTGCCCTTGCCAGCGCATGCATTTCATTTACGGCTAGCACTGGCACCGACTTTGGCAAAAGGATTCTGGGTTAATGGCAAAAAAGAAGCCAAAAATAATTCTAAACAAAGAAATAATGAAAACCCATCTTACAGTTTCATGAAATACACTTTTACACACTTGACTGCAGGTTCCAAATAAAAAAATATGCACAGATGATTGGAGCACAACTGCCGGCATTAGGCCAACATGTTGAAAAGATGGTGGCGCAAATAAAAAATGATAATTAGCCAACCAATGATAATTCAAAATTATAAATAATCAACCAATGGGAGTCGCTTAGTCACTTCCTTGTTTGGTCACGTGATGTGAGTAAGCCATCACTAGGCTGCTACACACAACAAAAGATACTTCATCAGTGCTTCCCCAATGTCATGTTACTTAAAAATTTTACCTTTCGAAATATTCTGGAATACATGCGTTTTTTAAATGAAATCCATAGATGTGACAATAAATATACGTCAGTTATGATTAAAGGAAGAAAGTTATTTCAAGAAAAATTTGTGAGCGATATTCGATGGGAACTATCAATACTATTATCGGCAGGATGTTGTTGAGCTCCGTGCGTGCTCATGACGTCATTTGCGTTTTTATTCAATATTGATGCAGGAGTCATTCCCCTTTGTTTATTTTATTGTTAATTTTCATTGGACGAAATGTAGTGTAGTTGTAGTGTGTAACGGGCTACTGTTGTCAAGCACTAGTGTGTTGTATACAGCCTACCGGAAATCTTACTCGTTTTTACTCATATCACGTGACAAAATAATTGACTAAGCGACTCCCATTAAAATTTTAATACAAAACACGTCATCAGCACTTCCTCAGACAAATCAAATAAACAAAGGGGAATGACTCTTGTACAAAAATTGAATAAACACGCAAATGCCGCCATGGGCATTGTTCTCATAAATAACCGGATTCTGTCAAACTAAATAACAAAAATTCTAATAAAATAAATTAGAAAGATCTAGCCAGACCATGTAACGCTTTCATTAGCACACAATATAAATATTAAATTCCATATAAGTGCACCAAACACGAAACTTACCCTGCACCTAACAGTGCGTAAATTTGTGTTCAGTAGCCGCGAAAAATAAAAAATGTTTGCACTGACTAAAGTAATAAGAATTTCTTAAAAAATAATGTGAGAAACTTTTATTTTGCGTAAATCGAATCAATTTAAATCCTATTGAAAAAAAATATGTCTTATGTGTAGATAGCAGCTATATGTAAACTTTACTATGTAAGTAGGCCTATTATTATTCTAAGTAATAATAATACGGTGCTAGCCATAAATAATGTAAGTAGGCACTCCAATACTTTCGCCGCCCGCGATAGAAAAACGAGGCCTGCCGAGCGGCGATCGCTGTGATCAGCCGGCGCTTTTCGTTTTCGGTAGATCTTGGTGATTAGTGTTGTTTTGCGTCATTTCTAAAAATAGAGGACTCTCCTTGGTTTTATTCAAATCTGCGAGTTAAAGATTAGTACTCAATTTTGAAAAGGAACTTATTTTTGGGGTCGTCCCCGCCCCCCCCCCCCCGAGTGCCTAACAAAAGGAGATTGACACAATAATATCTGATTAATATAACTTTGAATTTGAAAGCAAAAATAATGTTAAATTATAGCATTTTAAATATTAATCTAAATGTCCGATTCTATTTTATATAGAAAGCATTATATTGTAACCACAGGCAGGGCCGGCGCTAGGGGAAGGCGAAGTGGGCCACCGTCCAAGGGCGGGACCCCGCGCATTGCCGTAGTATATTTATAATATACCTAAGCCTCGTAATAGTTCCTAATAGCTATCTTTGAGTATGTTGTTTGTCTTATTTTTTGCTTGTGTCCAGATTACAGTGGCTCATTCAGCTTCGTTTTTCGTTATTTGTTTTTGACAACCTTGATATTGGTCACAAAACAATGGAGCCGCGATTAGTAATTTGGACCCGGGCAATTAACTGTTATAGGAAAAAAAAATGAAATTTCGGAAACTAAGCGAGTGAACAAATATCCGTTATGACGCGTCCCATTATGACAGGCTAAGCCCTAGTACGACCGTAACGTGTCTTAATAGCCTATAGGCGTAATATATAACGTCATCAGCCCCGCAAAATTCAATTTCCCCAAGGCCCCACACCCTCCTAGCTCCGGCCCTGCTATAGGCTACATTAAATTAAAATGTCAATATGATTTTTATCCGATTACTATTATTTTCCTTTATATGTATGGTACGATTACCTTGCAGTAGGCCTACATAGGGTGTAATCATTCAAACTAATCAAATGTTACTGGCTCAAATGACACGCAAATAGGCCTAGTCAGCATTAACTTTTCTTGATATGAACCAAGTGACACAGTTATAGGCCTAGTCAGCATTAACTTTTCTTGATATAAGGGGAAAAAATGGAATTTAACACTAAAACATAGTTAAAATAGACAAAAATGCTGATCGAGCGATATTTTCCATATTATAATTATGTTAACCAGTATTTCCCGGTTTTTAGCTCATAGAAAATTTAACATAAATACGTGAACCATTTATTTTAATATTTCACGTTTTTACATTTCAAGGATAATGAAAAGTTGGTAAATTGGGGGGGGGGGTGTATTAGTATCTCCACATCCGATTATTATACAGATTGGATTTTAATTTAAAAATATATAACCATATTCTTTTAATACACAGAAATCGATGGCTACCACTCACCTGGTAAGTTTTCAGGCTTGTGTCTCACACAGATGGTGAGCTAGTGTACTGAGCCAAGAAATGCCGGCACTTGTCTCACACAGATGGTTAGCTAGTGGAGACCGTAACCTCGATGTGACATAGCATAGCTCTGAGGTGGGGGCAATTTATCATTGGCTGACCATAATCATGAGGTTAAAATTGACCCATGAAACAATGTGTGCATCCGTGGCCGAGATATGCCATCGTGAGTTCACTCACTCGTGGCACGAGGCGGTTGGGGGTGGGGGGATTGCGCCACACATTGACGGGGCTCAACGTTCTGTTAGATTTTGGCCAAAAGAGACAAAAACAAGGTGCAACGCCGACCTTTAGGGTGTGTGACCTGTGCCCTTATATTCCCTTAGTTTATTATAGTGAAGTGTGAACCTCCAGGGTCAAGAAACTGAATTGTTACGGTATTGATTCTACCAAAGGTTCGATGGCTACGTTTTGTCTAAGGGTTAGTTACATTAACTTCACAAACCATTGGTAATTGGAATACAGTATATTTATTAACACTACTAAATCGTCAAATGGCATTACTTGATCACAACCTACACAACAACAATGCGTCATTTCCCCTCCCACAAAATACGTCATAAAATACTAAGCATACTGGATAAAGCAACACATATACTCTCTAAACAACGACAATCACAATAAACATTTAAGTCCTTAACAGGTAATCTAACTCTTCATACACTAAAAGTTGTATTCTTTACTTCGATACCAACACTGGTTTGGGACCAACCGAAAGGGCGTGGAAATAAATTTATGAATTCCGTATTTCCTTGTCCCTCTTAAATTTATTTCAGCAGAAAGAATATGGGGAACAAACAGCTTCCCGGGGGGCTCAAAATCACAATCGCAAACAGAAAAAGTACGTCGTAATCGGAAAAAGAGAGGAGTCATACAGCGACAGGGAAGGGGGCGCCGAACGGTTGCTTCGCACAGGGCGAAAGTTTACCTAAGGGCGGCGTTGGAGATAACTTTTACTTAAAAGGACTCGAATGGGAAAAAAAAGTGGGGGGGGGGGGATGGGTGTTCTGTTTCTAATCCATCACGGTTATAGATTTTTGGGGAGCCCCTGGGACTTAAGGGGTTTTTCCCCCTGGCACGTGTGGTGTTGGGCCCTCCTGGCACTTGTGGTGTTGTGCCCCCTTGCACTTGTGGTGTTGTGCGTCCTGGCACTTGTGGTGTTGTGCGTCCTGGCACTTGTAGTGTTGTGCGTCTTGGCACTTACGGTGTTTTGCCCCCTGGCACGTGTGGTGTTGTGCCCTCCTGGCACGTGTGGTGTTGTGCCCTCCTGGCACTTGTAGTGTTGTGCGTCCTGGTACTTGTGGTGTTGTGCGCCCGGAGACCCCCTGGCACTTGTGGTGTTGTGCGCCCGGAGACCCCCTGGCACTTGTGGTGTTGTGCGCCCGGAGACCCCCTGGCACTTGTGGTGTTGTGCGCCCGGAGACCCCCTGGCACTTGTGGTGTTGTGCGCCCGGAGACCCCCTGGC
>CAXITT010000197.1:886448-899695 GCA_964033795.1 Lymnaea stagnalis
CAAACCGTGATGACACAAACAGTGCTCTCTGTCCTAACAAACCGTGATGACACAAACAGTGCTCTCTGTCCTACCAAACCGTGATGACACAAACAGTGCTCTCTGTCCTACCAAACCGTGATGACACAAACAGTGCTCTCTGTCCTACCAAACCGTGATGACAAAAACAGTGCTCTCTGTCCTACCAAACCGTGATGACACAAACAGTGCTCTCTGTCCTTCCAAACCGTGATGACAAAAACAGTGCTCTCTGTCCTACCAAACCGTGATGACACAAATAGTGCTCTCTGTCCTACCAAACCGTGATGACACAAATAGTGCTCTCTGTCCTACCAAACCGTGATGACACAAATAGTGCTCTCTGTCCTACCAAACCGTGATGACACAAATAGTGCCCTCTGTCCTACCAAACCGTGATGACACACGCAGTGCACTCTCTGCTACCAAACCGTGATGACACAAATAGTGCACTCTGTCCAACCAAAGCCTGATGACACACACAGTGCACTCTCTGCTACCAAACCGTGATGACACAAATAGTGCACTCTCTCCTACCAAACCCTGTTGACACACGCAGTGCACTCTATCCTACCAAACCGTGATGACACATGCAGTGCACTCTCTCCTACCAAACCCTGTTGACACACGCAGTGCACTCTATCCTACCAAACCATGATGACACACGCAGTGCACTCTCTGCTACCAAACCCGAATGACACGCACAGTGCACTCTGTCCAAGAAAACCTTGATGACAAACACAGTGGACTCTGTCCAACAAAAACTTGATGACACACACAGTGCACTCTGTCCTACAAAACCTTGATGACACGCAAAGTGCACTCTGTACTAACAAACCTTGATGACACAGACAGTGCACTATGCTCTACCAAACTGTGATGACACACACAGTGCACTCTCTTCTACAAAACCTTTTGACACACAGTGCACTCTGTCCTACCAAACCCTGATGACACACACAGTGCGCTGTGCCCTACCATACCCCTGGTGACCCACACAGTGCACTCTGTCCTACCAAACCTTGATGACACACACAGTGCGCTGTGCCCTACCAAACCCCTGGTGACCCACACAGTGCACTCTGTCCTACTAAATTGTTATGACATATACAGCGCAATGTGTCAACCCGTGATGACACACACACACAGCACACCCTGTACTACCAAACCTTGATGACACACACAGCACACCCTGTCCGAACAAACCTTGATGACAGACGCACTGCACTATGTTCTACCAAAACGGGATGACACAAGCAGTGTCTGAAAGTCATAGTATTTATCGCTCGGGGGCCTAGGTTCTAGGGCTATTTCTCGTTGAGTTGATATGCATTCATAACACTCTTAACTCTGGTCAGATGGTGAACTGACAACTGCCTCAAGACTATAGACAGATGGTGTACTTACTATGGTCATAAGACTATAGACAGATGGTGTACTTACTATGGTCACAAGACTATAGACAGATGGTGTACTTACTATGCTCATAAGACTATAAACAGATGGTGTACTTACTATGGTCACAAGACTATAGACAGATGGTGTACTTACTATGCTCATAAGACTATAAACAGATGGTGTACTGACAATTGCCTCAAATCTATAGTTAGATGGTGTTCTTACTATGGTCATGGGAGAAAGAGATTGATATGGGAGAAAAAGAGTGAGGTGGGAGAAAGAGAGTGGGGTGGGAGAAAGAGAGTGAGGTGGAAGAAAGAGAGTGATATGGGAGAAAGAGAGTGAGGTGGGAGAAAGAGAGTTATATGGGAGAAAGAGAGTGAGGTGGGAGAAAGAGCGTAAGGATGAACAGATAGAGTGTGAGATGAGACAGAGAGAGAGAGAGAGTGAGATGGGCGAGAAAGACGATGAGAGGGAAGAGAGACAGTGAGCCGGGAGAGAGAGACATTGAGCCCGGAGAAAGAGTCAGTGATATCGAAGAGACCGAGAGAGGGTGAAATGCGACACAGTGAGCTAAGTTAGAGAGACGGTGAGATGGAAGAGAGACACTGAGCTTCGAGAGAGAGACGGTAATATGTGAGAGAGAGAAAGTTAGATGGGGAGAGAGAGACAGTAACATGGGAGAGAGATGGGAAAGAGAGACAGTAAGATGAGAGAGAGAGACAGTGAGATGGTAGAGAGAGACAGTGAGCCGGGAGAGAGGGAGTGAGATGGGAGACAGTGAGCCGGGAGAGAGAGAGAGAGTGATATGGGAGACAGTGAGCCGGGAGAGAGAGAGAGAGTGATATGGGAGACAGTGAGCCAGACTAGAGATACAGTGAAGGAAGAAAGAGAGAGTGAGATGGGAGAGAGGCACTGAGCTGCGAGAGAGACATATTAAGATGTGAGAGAGAGACAGTGAGATGGGAGAGAGAGACAGTAAGGTCGTACAGAAAAAAATTATGAGATGGGAGAGAGACAGTGAGATGGTAGAGAGAGAAAGCTAGATGGAAGGGAGACAGTGAGTTGGGAGAGAGAGAAAGTGAGATGGAAGAGAGACAGTGAGATGGTAGAGAGAGAAAGTGAGATTGAAGAGGGACAGTGAGATGGAAGAGAGTGACAGTGAGATGGAAGAGAGTGACAGTGAGATGGAAGAGAGACAGTGAGATGGAAGGGAGAGAAAGGGAGATGGAAGATAGACAGTGAGATGGAAGAGAGAGACAGTGAGATGGTAGAGAGAGACATTGAGATGGTATAGAGAGACAGTGAGATGGTAAGAGAGACAGTGAGATGGTAAAGAGAGACAGTGAGGTGGTAGAGAGAGACAGTGAGGTGGTAGAGAGAGACAGTGAGATGGTAGATAGAGACAATGAGATGGTAAGAGAGACATCGAGATGGTAGAGAGAGACAGTGCGATGGTAGAGAGAGACAGTGGGATGGTAGAGAGAGACAGTGAGGTGGTAGAGAGAGATTGAGATCGGATAGAGAGACAGTGGGAGGGTAAGAGGGACAGGGAGATGGTAAGAAAGACAGTGAGATGGTAGAGAGAGACAGTGAGATGGTAGAGAGACAGTGAGATGGGAGAGAGAGAGTAAGCTGCGAGAGAAAGAGATAGACGCGAGATAGGAGTGAGAGACAATGAGATTGGAGGGAGATACAGTGAGATTGGAGGGAGATACAGTGAGATTGGAGAGAGACAGGGAGCTGCGCGAGAGATAATCGAGATAGGTGAAAGAGAGACAATGAGATGAGAGGGGGAGACAGTTACCTGGAATGGGCTGTTCTCACACCCCCTTAGAAATGACTGGTCTCACACCCCCTTAGAAATGATTGGTCTCACAACCCCTTACAATTGACTGGTCTCACACCCCCTTAGAATTCACATGTCTCACACCCCCCTTACAAGTGATTGGTCTCATACATAAACATTATTGTTGTACCCGAAGTGAGAGGTTGTGATACAATAACTATTTAAACTATTATTGTTGGGTTTGTAAGACAAAATGGGTGCTGGGTGGCCGAGCGGTCTAGACTGTCTTACCCCGCCCCTTTGATTAAACTCTACACAACAAAACACTCAGTCAGACACATCATCTCAAACCACCAACAGTCACACAAAGCACCGTGTGGGACACACAAAAACACCGTGTGGGACACACAAAAACACCGTGTGGGACACACAAAAACACCGTGTGGGACACACAAAAACACCGTGTGGGACACACAAAAACACCGTGTGGGACACACAAAAACACCGTGTGGGACACACAAAAACACCGTGTTAGACACACAAAAACACCGTGTTAGACACACAAAAACACCGTTTTAGACACACAAAAACACCGTGTTAGACACACAAAAACACCGTTTTAGACACACAAAAACACCGTGTTAGACACACAAAAACACAGTGTTAGACACACAAAAACACGTGTTAGGCACACAAAAACACCGTGTTAGACACACAAAAACACCGTTTTAGACACACAAAAACACCGTGTTAGACACACAAAAACACCGTGTTAGACACACAAAAACACCGTGTTAGACACACAAAAACACCGTGTTAGACACACAAAAACACCGTTTTAGACACACAAAAACACCGTTTTAGACACACAAAAACACCGTGTAGGACACACAAAAATACTATGTGGGATACACAAAAACACAGTGTTAGACACACAAAAGCACTGTGTGGGACACTCAAAGACACTGAGACACACAAAAACACCGTGTTAGACACACAAAAACACTGTGTGGGACACTCAAAGACACTGAGACACACAAAAACACTGTGGTCATCCAATGCGTTCATGTCTATGTCCAGTCATCTTGATTAAGCCTCGCCCCTTGAGCACCAAAGCAAACATGGACGAGAAAGCAAGGCGGACGAATTGGGCGGCTCTCCCTCGCTTGAAGTAATTAAAGCGCTGATTAGAACTATTGCATTCTCGTGTCTCAGTTATTATATTTACCTAAATGGATAATGACGTAAGAACAAGTAAGTGCAGAGCCAGGAAAAGCAGAATCGGGTCTAATCCATTGAGGATGCCAAAACACGCATTCCCCACTCGTGGGCAAGCTTTCCTGGCAAGCCACCTGTGTTTTGTTCGGCCGTGGTCATCTTCGCATGGCAAGGAGTAAGGACGAGAAACGGGTAAACCTCTAGATGCACCATTGTCATTTCTGTACACGTTTTACTTAGACTTAGTACCTAATGTTATGTTTATCACACGATGAATGATGCACATCAGAATGCGCACCATCAAAAGATGTGAAATGGTTTAAAACGGTGCAGCAAGAGAACTAGCTGTGTTGTTGCTGGATATCCTGACAGGACAGTGGCTCATAGGGCCTTCTTATCAGGTTGGTTTTCTTACTATCAAAAACAGACGGTTTCATTGTTACTATCAAAAACAGACGGTTACATTGTTACTATCAAAAACAGACGGTTACATTGTTACTATCAAAAACAGACGGTTTCATTGTTACTATCATTGCGACGGCAAATCTTGACATTGTTACAGTCACTGGCGATGTTTGTCTGGATTAGTTAAGGTGGTGTTGTTTCATTGCTACTGCTGAACTGCGTCGGTTACAGTTAAATGATGTTACAGCGTTGGTCTCAGCTTTGTCTTTGCCCATGTCATCCCAGTCACCACATGTCATCCCAGTCACCACATGTCATCCCAGTCACCACATGTCATCCCAGTTACCACATGTCATCCAAGTCACCACATGTCATCCCAGTTACCACATGTCATCCCCAGTCACCACATGCCATCCCAGTCACCACATGTCATCCCAGTCACCACATGCCAGTCACCCCATGTCATCCCAGTTACCACATGTCATCCCAGTCCCCACGCCCAATACACCAGAGATCCTCACACTCTACCCTCGTGGCCTAGTTATTTTAATCCTCCTTTTTAACCTCTTAAATTGTATTATACTCATTCGTTACCCTTTAGACGGATCTAGAAATACGAAGACCCCGCCATCTTGTTGAAAAAAAAAGGGGGGGGGGGTGTCCCTATCGTTCCGTTTTTTTGGGTGTTTTTTTTGCTATGATAATAAGTGGTTTTCCAACACCTTGCTTTGTATATCAATGGAGATTTGTTTGAGTTTAGCCAGCGATCTTTTTGATGAGTTGAAGAGCTCCGGGCCAAGTTTTTGTGAGGGCAATATTTAATATTGACTTTAAATTCATTATACACTGTTTCTCACATTCTGACATTTACGAATTGAACGAATTTAATCAGTGTAAGGTTAATTGAAATGTGTGTGTGTGTGTGGGGGGGGGGGACTTTCCGACTCTAAAGTTACAGGAAAAAGGTGGGTTGTGAGTTGCTTCCATTACGCCTTCACACATGTTAGAACCAAATGTTACGATCATCTTCCTATATTAGGTCTCCACATGTTAAGACCTTCCTAATGTTAGGTCTCCACATGTTAGCACCTTCCTAATGTTAGGTCCCAATGTTACGATCTTCTTCCAATGTTAGGTCTTCACATGGTAGGACCTTCCTAATGTTAGGATCAAATGTTACGATCTTCTTTCCATGAAAGGTCTTCACATGTTAGAATCTTTCTAATGTTATGACCGAATGTTACGATCTTTCCTATGTTACGTCTTCACATGTTATGATCTTTCTAATGTTAGGACCAAGTGTTAAGTTCTTCTTGCTTTGATAGGTCTTCACATGTTGGGACTTGCTTAATGTTAGGACCAAATGTTGCGATCTTCTTCCAGTGTAAGGTCTCCACATGTTAGGACCAAATGTTGCGATCTTCTTCCAATGTAAGGTCTCCACATGTTAGGACCAAATATTGCGATCTTCTTCCTATGTTAGGTATCCACATGTTAGGATCTTAACAACTTCAGGAGTAGGTACGTCTTCTGAACAGGCAGTATACGCCACGTTGTCCGGGGAGGGGGGTTAACAATACTATCCTAAGAAACAATTCTCCGACTCCTTGTTGAAAATAATTTAATCCTTTATTTACATTCGATACTCTGAATAAAAACATCACAACTAGCACTTGAATTGTCACCTTATCCAACTACCAGCACTGTCACCTTATCAAACTACCAGCATTGTCACCTTTTCCAACTACCTGCACTGTCACCTTATCCAACTACCAGCACTGTCACCGTTTCCAACTACCAGCACTGTCACCTTATCCAACTACCAGCACTGTCACCTTTTCCAACTACCAGCACTGTCACCTTATCCAACTACCAGCACTGTCACCGTTTCCAACTACCAGCATTGTCACCTTTTCCAACTACCAGCACTGTCACATTTTCCAACTACCAGCACTGTCACCGTTTCCAACCACCAGCACTGTCACCTTATCCAGCTACCAGCACTTTCACCTTATCAAACTACGAGCACTGTCACCTTATCCAACTACCAGCACTGTCACCTTATCCAACTACCAGCACTGTCACCTTATCCAACTACCAACACTGTCACGTTATCCAACTACCAACACTGTCCCCTTATCCAACTACCAGCACTGTCACCTTATCCAACTACCAGCACTGTCACCTTATCCAACTACCAGCACTGTCACCTTATCCAACTACCAACACTGTCACCTTATCCAACTACCAACACTGTCCCCTTATCCAACTACCAGCACTGTCACCTTATCCAACTACCAGCACTGTCACCTTATCCAACTACCAGCACTGTCACCTTATCCAACTACCAGCACTTTCACCTTATCCAACTACCAGCACTTTCACCTTATCCAACTACCAGCACTTTCACCTTGTCCAACGACCAGTACCCTAAACATCAATTAACCCCACACCTTCTATACACTCTACACAACAAGACACTCAGCAGACACTAGCTGAACACCACGAACCAACTTCACGATCTGACCTTACGACCTACAACACAAAACGTGTTGCGGTCAACAACTTCCCTGACCAAACATTCACTCCCCTAAATCTAGTTCACAACAGAGGGCGCCTTCTTTTTGACATGCAATAACTGGTTATTTCTCAGTGACTTATCAACGAACTTAGATGACAAAATATGATAAGCTTAATTAAGCTTTTATTGAGTACGGACAAATAAATGTGTAATTACAATACCCAATGTATGGACCATTTATTTATTGGAAAACTTGGCCGTGTGTTGTAGTAATACTATTATAAGCGGAAGTAGGCGCATATACAGAACAAAGAGTTTTGGAATTTCAAAATCTAAAATACGGCAACAGCTGAGCTCAATGGAACCACTCTGTCATTTAATATGGAGTTTGAACAAATTTTATTCTAAAAAAAATGTTTAAAAGTCAACCTGAAACCACGTCAATAATTTAGGAATACAAGTCCTTTTATTATTATTTTTTGTTACATGGATTGGGCTGGTGGGGTTGGTGAGGTGAGTGGTGGAGTGGGTGTGATAAGTCAGTGAAGTGAGTGTTGGAGTGGGTGAGGTGAGTGATTAAGTGGGTGAGGTGACTCAATGAGGTGAGTGGTGGAGTGGGTGAGGTGAGTCAGTGAGGTGAGTCAGTGAGGTGAGTCAGTGAGGTGAGTCAGTGAGGTGAGTCAGTGAGGTGAGTCAGTGAGGTGAGTGGTGGGTGAGGTGAGTGGTGGAGTGGGTAAGGTGAGTGGTGGTGTGGAAGGTGAGTGGTGGAGTGGGTAAGGTGAGTGGTGGTGTGGATGAGGTGAGTAGTGGAGTGGGTGAGATGAGTGGTGGAGTGGGTGAGCTAAGTGGTGCAGTGGCTGAGGTGATTGGTTGTTGTGCATGAGGTGAGTGGTGGAGTTGATGACGTAAGTGGTAGTGTGAGTAGTTGAGTGGTTGTTGGGGTCAGGTGAATGTTGGTCTGGGTGTGGTGAGGGTTGGAGTGGGTGGGGTGAATGTTTGAGTGGGTGGTTGAGTGGCGTTGTTTGTAAGATAAAAGACTGAGTTAGTGAGGTGAGTTAGTGAGGTGAGTTAGTGAGGTGAGTTAGTGAGGTGAGTTAGTGAGGTGAGTTAGTGAGGTGAGTTAGTGAGGTGAGTTAGTGAGGTGAGTTAGTGAGGTGAGTTAGTGAGGTGAGTTAGTGAGGTGAGTTAGTGAGGTGAGTTAGTGAGGTGAGTTAGTGAGGTGAGTTAGTGAGGTGAGTTAGTGAGGTGAGTTAGTGAGGTGAGTTAGGCGAGTAGGGGAGTATGTTGCGTGAGGTGAGTGGTTGAGGGAATAAGGTTGAGTGAGGTGAGTTAGGTGGGTGGTTGAGGGAGTAATGTGAGTGAGGTGAGTTAGGTGAGTTTTTGAGAGAGCAATGTGAGTGAGGTTATTTAGGTGAGTGGTTAAGAGAATAATGTTAGTGAGGTGAGTTAGGTGAGTGGTTGAGAGAGTAATGTGAGTGAGGTGAGTTAGGTGAGTGGTTGAGAGAATAATATTAGTGAGGTGAGTTAGGTGAGTTGTTGAGAGAGTAATGTTAGTGAGGTGAGTTAGGTGAGTTTTTGAGAGAGTAATGTGAGTGAGGTGAGCTAGGTGAGTTGTTGAGAGAGTAATGTGATTGAGGTGAGTTAGGTGAGGGAGTAATGTGAGTGAGGGGAGTTAGGTGAATGGTTGAGGGAATAAGGTGAGTGAGGTCAGTGGTTGAGGGGTGAGCTGAGTGGAGGCGTGGGTGAGGTGAGTGGGGGCGCGGGTGAGCTGAGTAGGGGCGTGGGTGAGGTGGGTGGGGGCATGGGTGAGGTGAGTGCCGGCGTGCGTGAGATGAGGGAGGGCGTGGGTGAGATGATTGGATACGTGGGTGAGGTGAGTGGGGGCGTGGGTGAGATGATTGAGTACGTGGGTGAGGTGAGGGGGGGCGAGGCGTGCGTGAGATGAGGGAGGGCGTGGGTGAGATGATTGGATACGTGGGTGAGGTGAGTGGGGGCGTGGGTGAGATGATTGAGTACGTGGGTGAGGTGAGTGGGGGCGTGGATGAGATGATTGGATACGTGGGTGAGGTGAGTGGGGGCGTGGGTGAGATGATAGGATACGTGGGTGAGGTGAGTGTGGGCGTGGATGAGATGATTGGGTACGTGGGTGAGGTGAGTGGGGGCGTGGATGAGATGATTGGGTACGTGGGTGAGGTGAGTGGGGGCGTGGGTCAGATGAGTGGTGTTGGGTCTGCTGTAAGACAAACTACATTTTGATCAGAATATTTGCACATAAAAGTTTTTAAGTCCTTTTTATTTTTTTTTCGTTTGTCGTGTCTGCTGAAGACATTTAGCCGAAACGTCCCTGTAATTGTCCTTTCATAATTTGCTGCACAATATATATTGACTCTAGATGACTTGAACTCATTTCTTATCCCTTACGCCTATGGTCACGTCTGCTCTTTGTTCAGTTTTAAGCCTCAAATTTCGGTGACACAAATTGAAACGCTTGACGTCATATATTTTACGTGTATGTGACATCTAGAACGATTGACCGATATGTCCTTTTTGACTTATGGCCTATCATTTAGACGTGAAAACTATCTAGTCAACATTTGGAACATCAACATTGTTTTGTGTGTGGTTCTTGCCAGTTGTCCTGTAGTTGACGTGGACGCGGCAGATTACCTTGGCCACAAGGATCACAGCGGCATTTGTGACAACACGTACACCTCTGTACACCGGTCACCACCGCTTCAACCTTCCAACACCACTGACAATGAGTGAAGATAAAGTAAGTTTAGTTTGAATGTGCTCAATGGGAACTTTGTTAATGTGGTGTTTGTTAGTTGTATGGATATATGGGGTATACTATGTGGTCAAGGGTATATTTGTGGTCGGTGGTATCATCTGTTTGGCCTTTTGCATAATATGTGTGGTCAGTGATATTGGTAGTGTCATTGCCCTAATGTTACAGCTGTACGTCACTAAAATAACTGACCATTTAACATCGAGTATGACATTAAATAAATGACCAAACGGACATCAAATAAATGACCAGTCGGAAATCAAATAACCGACCATTCTGACATCAAATAACTGATCTGTCTGACATCAAATAACTGATAAGTCTGACATCAAATAACTGACCAGTCTGACATCACTTAATATGGTAATAACTATGATCCAGTGACTCCACTTTTTCCCTTCATTCTCACAATAATGCTGCAGGGTTTCAGACTGTCCCCCAGTGTGTCTGCCCTGAACTCTAGCAACCCCAAGGCTCGCCGTAGGAGCAGCATCTCTGTGTATGAAAAACAGAAGAGTTCCGACCCAATGTTCCAGACCCTCTTTATCAATGAGACTCTGCTAGAGTCTCGCCTGCGGCACGAAGCTCTCCTCAGACTCCCACCCCTCATTGAGTCCATCACAGACAAGGCCAAGGCCAACCGGAAGTACTTGAAGTTGTACCCCAATAAAGTATATACTCCTTGGTACAGAAGGTTGGTACACTAGCCATGTTTAGTTTCTCCAGTTCTAAAACTGGTTTGGATAAAGATGACGTACATATTGGTAACTCTAGTAAATATCTAGTGATATCTCTAGTACATATATATTGATAACTCTGGTAAATATTATTGATAACTATAGTAAATATGTAATGATAACTCTAGTACATAAATATTGATAACTCTAGTAAATATTATTGATAACTATAGTAAATATGTATTGATAACTCTAGTACATATATATATATTGATAATTCTAGTACATATATTTGATAACTCTAGTACGTATATACTGATGAGTTTTGCATGGTGATAACTCTAGTACATATGTATTGATAACTCTAGTACATATGTATTGATAACTCTAGTACATATATATTGATAACTCTAGTACATATGTATTGATAACTCTAGTACATATATATTGATAACTCTAGTACATATGTATTGATAACTCTAGTACATATGTATTGATAACTCTAGTACATATGTATTGATAACTCTAGTGTGTTTGAATAAGGAAACCTTGTAAATACCCTAAACTTAAACTGCTCCTCTTGGTTTCGGTGATGCATCACCTGGGGGTTTGTGTAATGGGGTGAAAAAAATCATTTTTTCAGAGTAGTGGGACTAGTGGGAGTAGTGAGATAAGTGAGAGTGAGACTAGTGAGAGCGAGACTAGTGAGAGTGAGACTAGTGAGAGTGAGACTAGTGAGAGTGAGACTAGTGAGAGTGAGACTAGTGAGAGTGAGACTAGTGAGAGTGAGACTAGTGAGGGTGAGCATTGGTGTTTCTTCTTGGCGGATTACAAGGATGAACATCGAGTTTGAAAGCAAACTGACCATAAGCACACGTCCATCCATCTAGTAACCGTTAGCCTGTATCCTCAGGTATGTCAACGTGCTACCAGACGGACTGCGCATTGACTTCCAACCTGGCTATGAAATCAAGAAAATAGATGAAGGTACCAGGGTTTTGGACAGATTCGTCACTCAGTCAAACATTAAAATTGAGTTTATGAGTAAATGATTTGTCGTGATGAATTGATTCAATCTCTTGCCTCCTAATTATCTCTCTTCAAGTCAATGGCGATTTGACGTTGTATTACCTTCCCCTTAGATATGCTGATCAAATTGTCTCCCCTCAGACATCGCCCTGCAATATTTCTTTGGAGAAGACACGCCCCTTCTTGAGGAGCCCATCAACAAAGAGAGTGGTGAGAGACGAATGGCCGCCTTACGGAGATACACAAAACTGCAAGAGATGAGGGACAGGGCAGCTCAGGTCAAGCCGTAAGTTGGGCATCATGGGGCACAGGGCAGCTCAGGTCAAGACGTAAGTTGGGCATCATGGGGCACAGGGCAGCTCAGGTCAAGCCGTAAGTTGGGCATCATGGGGCACAGGGCAGCTCAGGTCAAGCCGTAAGTTGGGCATCATAGGGATCAGGGCAGCTCAGGTCAAGTCGTAAGTTGGGAATCATGGGGCTCAAGGCAGCTCAAGGAAAAACCGAAAGATGGGCATCATGGGGCACAGGGCCGCTCAGGTCAAGCCGTAAATTGGGCATCATAAGGCACAGAGCAGCTGAGGTAAAGCAGTAAGTTGGGCATCGTGGGGCACAAGGCAGCTCAAGTAAAACCGTAAGTTGGGCATCGTGGGGCACAATGCAGCTCAGGTAAAACCGTAAGTTGGGCATCGTGGGGCACAATGCAGCTCAGGTAAAACCGTAAGTTGGGCATCATGGGGCACAAGCAGATCAGGTCAAGTCGTAAGTTGTGCATCATGTGGGAACAGGGCAGCTGAGGTCCGGCCGTAAGTTGGGAATCATTGGGAACAGGGAAGATCAGGTCAAGCCGTAAGTTGGGCATCATGAGGCACAGGGCAGCTCAGGTCAAGCTGCAAGTTGGGAATCATGGGGCACGAGGCAGCTCAGGTAAAATCGTAAGTTGTGCATCGTCGGGCACAAGGCAGCCCAGGTAAAACCGTAAGTTGGGCATCGTCAGGTAAAACGGTAAGTTGGACGTCATGGGGCACAAGCAGATCAGGTCAATCCATCACAGGGCAGCTCAGGTCAAGCCGTAAGTTGGGCGTCATGGGGCACAGGGCAGATCAGGTCAAGCCGTAAGTTGCATCATGAGGCACAGGGCAGATCAGGTCAATCCGTCAAGTCGTAAGTTGTGCATCATGTGGAAACAGGACAGCTGAGGTCAGGCCGTATGTTGGGCATCATGAGGCACAGGGCAGATCAGGTCAATCCATCACAGGGCAGCTCAGGTCAAGCCGTAAGTTGGGCATCATGAAGCACAGGGCAGATCAGGCCAATCCGTCACAGGGCAGCTCAGGTCAAGCCGTAAGTTGGGCGACATGGGGCACAGGGCAGATCGGGTCAAGCCGTAAGTTGGCTCATGAGGCA
>CAXITT010000197.1:899948-910600 GCA_964033795.1 Lymnaea stagnalis
CATGAGGCACAGGGCAGATCAGGTCAATCCGTCACAGGGCAGCTCAGGTCAAGCCGTAAGTTGGGCATCATGAAGCACAGGGCAGATCAGGCCAATCCGTCACAGGGCAGCTCAGGTCAAGCCGTAAGTTGGGCGTCATGGGGCACAGGGCAGATCAGGTCAAGCCGTAAGTTGCCTCATGAGGCACAGGGCAGATCAGGTCAATCCGTCACAGGGCAGCTCAGGTCAAGCCGTAAGTTGGGCATATCAGGCCAATCCATCACAGGGCAGCTCAGGTCAAGCCGTAAGTTGGGCGTCATGGGGCACAGGGCAGATCAGGTCAAGCCGTAAGTTGACATCATGAGGCACAGGGCAGATCAGGTCAAGCAGTAAGTTGGGCATCATGAGGCACAGGGCAGATTAGGTCAAGACATAAGGTAGGCATCATGGGGCACAAGGTAGATCAGGTCAAGCCGTAAGTTGGGCATCATGAGGCACAGGGTGGCTCAGGTCAAGCCGTAAGTTGGGCATCATGAGGTACTGGGCAGATCACGTCACACTGTATGTTGGGCTTAATGGTATCTAAGGCAGCTTATGTCAAACAATTAAACAACAATCATCTAACTCTAACACTCAAATTACCCTAACACTCAACTTAACCTTACACTCAACTAGCCCTAACACTCAAATTACCCTAACACTCAACTAACCCTAACACTCAACTTACCCTAACACTTAACTTACCCTAAAACTCAACTAACCCTAACACTCAACTTACCCTAACACTCTAATGACCCTAACACTCAACTTAGCCTAACACTCAACTAACCCTAACACTCAACTAACCCTAACACTCAACTAACCCTAACACTCAACTAACCCTAACACTCAACTAACCCTAAAACTCAACTTACACTAACACTCAACTAACCCTAACACTCAACTCACTCTAACACTCAACTCCCCCTAAAACTCGACTAACCGTAACACTCAACTAACCCTAACACTCAACTTACCCTAACACTGAACTTACCCTAACACTCAATTTACCCTAACATTAAACTTTCCCTAACACTGAACTTACCCTAACACTGAACTAACCCTAACACTGAACTAACCCTAACACTGAACTTACCCTAACACTCAACGAACCCTAACATTCAACTTTCCCTAACACTCAACTAAACCTAACACTCAACTAATCCTAACACTGAACTAACCCTAACACTGAACTTACCCTAACACTCAACTAACCCTAAAACGCAACTTACCCTAACACTCAACTTACCCTAACACTCAACTAACCCTAAAACGCAACTTACCCTAACACTCAACTCACCCTAACACTCAACTAACCCTAAAACGCAACTTACCCTAACACTCAACTTACCCTAACACTCAACTTACCCTAACACTCAACTAACCCTAACACTTAACTAACCCTAACACTCCACTAATCCTAACACTCTAATGACCCTAACACTCAACTGATCATAAAGCTAACACTCAAGAGATATTCCAAGACTCTTTGACTTGAATGCGGTATGATTGAAGAAGTGAATGTCAAGATGATTTCATGACATTGTGAGTGACATATTTAGCTACCACACCTACGTCATTTGAAGAAATTGAGACATAAGGGGGAGGGGGGAGTTTTGGGGGGAGGGGGGAATTTTTTTTTTTGTGGGGGGGGGGGGATTTGACAAGATCTTCAAAAATTTATGAGACGTGTTATGTTTATGGTCCTAATTGTGTTATGTTTATGNGGGGAATTTTTTTTTTTGTGGGGGGGGGGGTATTTGACAAGATCTTCAAAAATTTATGAGACGTGTTATGTTTATGGTCCTAATTGTGTTATGTTTATGGTCCTAATTGTGTTATGTTTATGGTCCTAATTGTGTTATGTTTATGGTCCTAATTGTGTTATGTTTATGGTCTTATTGTGTTATGTTTATGGTCCTAATTGTATTATGTTTATGGTCCTAATTGTTTTCACAGAGAACAAAAGAAACTGGACAAAAATACAAGTTTGTTGAGGTGGGTATGACGACCTTTCAGTCTTCCTCAAAATCAAGTGTTGCCCATATTTTACGTCTATTGGTGTTACTTATTTATCGATCGATTCTTCTAATTGTGTATTGATTACTCTAATTTCTTATCGATCATTGTAATATTTTTTCGTTTATTTAGCCTTTACTTTTCTAGTCTAAATTTCTTTTGTTTGACTGGTTATTCATTTCTTTATCTATCTGCTTAGTCCACAATCTTCATTTTTAATGTCATTTACATTTTCTTATTACAGTATTATCGCAGCAAATAAGTCAAAGGCACCAGACTTGTAAGTAGCGATGTAATGGACCACATATGTGTAGTAAGTCATGACTTAATGGACCACATATGTTTAGTAAGTCATAACTTAATGAACCACATATGTTTAGTAAGTCATAACTTAATGGACCACATGTGTGTAAAACACTCAGTAATATTCCCCACTTAGAACCCAGATTTATATTGTTTCCCCGTAGTTTGACCCATTATTGGACCATGCTGTTCATCAATAGGATATTCATTGGTGCATCCATCAATAGGATATTCATTGGTGCAGCCATCAATGGGATATTCATTGGTGCAGCCATCAATAGGATATTCATTGGTGCAGCCATCAATAGGATATTCATTGGTGCAGCCATCAATAGGATATTCATTGGTGCATCCATCAATAGGATATTCATTGTTGCATCCATCAATAGGATATTCATTGTTGCATCCATCAATAGGATATTCATTGGTGCAGCCATCAATAGGATATTCATTGGTGCATCCATCAATAGGATATTCATTGGTGCATCCATCAATAGGATATTCATTGGTGCAGCCATCAATAGTACATAGCAATATTGTCTCTTTTAAACTACTGTAAAACACCACCCTTTCTGACTAAACTATTCTGTTCTACTTCTACTATTAGAAAAGATCAATTTGGACCAACCGCAACAGAGAGAAATAAAATTGCCCCTATTCTAAAGTACATCACCAAACTGCAGACGTTGAAAATGAGGTCACTGAAGCCAGTCGTCAAACTGCCACCACACTCAAAATGGCGTCTGTTCCAAGCGCCCATCATGAAGCTAAGACTCAAGAACTACATTCAAACCACGAAGCAAGCGGCAGTGAGTTCATGTGTCCGTCTGTGACGTCTTCCACTGCTCAATGTGCCCTGTGTGCAAGGTGAAGGTGGTGCCCTGTGTGCAAGGTGAAGGGGGGGGGGGTGCCCTGTGTCCAAGGTGGAGGGTGCTGCCCTGTGTGGAAGGTGGGGATGGTGCCCTATGTGCACGTTGGTGATGGTGTCCTGTGTGGAAGGTGGGCGTGATGCCCTGTGTGGAAGGAGTAGGTGGTGCTCGGTGTGGAAGAAGGGGGTGGTGCCCTGTGTGGAAGAAGGGGTGGTGCCCTTTGTGGAAGGTGGGGATGGTGCCCTGTGTGCACGGTGGTGATGGTGCCTTTGCGCAATGTGGGCGGTGGTTCCCTTTGTGAAAGGAGGGGGTGGTTCCCTTTGTGGAAGGAAGGGGTGGTTCCCTCTGTGGAAGGAGGGGGTGGTTCCCTTTGTGGAATGAATGGGTGGTGCCCTGTGTGGAAGGTGGGGATGGTGCCCTATGTGCACGGTGGTGATGGTGCCCTGTGTGCACGGTAGTGATGGTGCCCTGTGGGGAAGGTGGGCGTGGTGCCCTGTGTGGAAGGAGTGGGTGGTGCCCTGTGTGGAAGAAGGGTGGTGCCCTTTGTGGAAGGTGGGGATGGTGCCCTGTGTGCACGGTGGTGATGGTGCCCTGTGTGCACGGTAGTGATGGTGCCCTGTGTGGAAGGTGGGCGTGGTGCCCTGTGTGGAAGGAGTGGGTGGTGCCCTGTGTGGAAGAAGGGTGGTGCCCTTTGTGGAAGGTGGGGATGGTGCCCTGTGTGCACGGTGGTGATGGTGCCTTTGCGCAATGTGGGGTTGGTGCCCCATATGCAAGGTGGGGGTGATATCATTGACTACCAGTCTTAGGTTAAAGTTAGCATTAACAACCAACGCTGTGTTAAAGTTAGCATTAACAACCAACGCTGTGTTAAAGTTAGCATTTATTAACAGTCTTGGGTTCAAGTTATCATTAACTAGCAGCCTGGGGTTTAACTTAGCATTAACAAGCAGACTTGGGTTAAAATTATCATAAATTAGCAGCCTTGGGTTCAAGTTAGCTCTAATCACCTCAGGTTAAAGTTATCTATGACAGCCAATCCATGTCATTCTATTTCCCCACAGATTCGATTTCGTTTCAGAAGAGTTATACAGTTAGTGCGCTGTGTCTACAGGTTCCTTCATATCATCTCGGTCATGTAGGTTGTGGAATATTTTTACGGTGTGGTTCTATGCCTGTTCAGTGTTTGTTGTATATTGTGCAGTGATTATCTCATGTTGTACATGGTTCTTTTATGAGTTTACAATAAAGATGTTGTAATGCTGATGTTATCATTAAAATGTTACGATGTGGTGTCACAGTTCTGGAGACACCAAGCTGATATTGAAGAGTGTCGCACAGTTCATGCAGGCCCAGCACAAGAACACGTTCCTCAAGTTTGGGGGCAGCCACCGGGAGGGCAAGACCAAAATCGTCTTTGACGCAGCAAAATACAAACTCTCTAAACGAGTGAGTCGTCGCCAACAACACATTTATTAATTAACAAGATGCATTTATTTTGTCAAGACCGCGCTAACTACCCACAGCTACCATTTTATTATCATCTAACTACCCACAGCTACCATTTCATTATCATCTAACTACCCACAGCTACCATTTTATTATCATCTCACTACCCACAGCTACCATTTTATTATCATCTAACTACCCACAGCTACCATTTTATTATCATGTAACTACCCACAGCTGTCATTTCATTACCATCTAACTACCCACAGCTACCATTTTATTATCATCTCACTACCCACAGCTACCATTTTAGTATCATCTAACTACCCACAGCTACCATTTTATTATCATCTAACTACCCACAGCTACCATTTTATTATCATCTAACTACCCACAGCTACCATTTTATTATCATCTAACTACCCACAGCTACCATTTTATTATCATCCAACTACCCACAGCTACCATTTCATTATCATCTAACTACCCACAGCTACCATTTTATTATCATCTAACTACCCACAGCTACCATTTTATTATCATCTAACTACCCACAGCTACCATTTTATTATCATCTAACTACCCACAGCTGTCATTTCATTAACATCTAACTACCCACAGCTAACATTTTATTATCATCCAACTACCCACAGCTGTCATTTCATTATCATCCACCTACCCACAGATACCATTTTATTATCATCTAACTACCCACAGCTACCATTTCATTATCATCTGACTACCCACAGCTACCATTTTATTATCATCTAACTACCCACAGCTACCATTTCATTATCTTTCACGACCCACAGCTACCATTTCATTATCATCTCACTACCCATATCTACCATTTTATTATCATCTAACTACCCACAGCTACCATTTTATTATCATCTAACTACCCACAGCTACCATTTTATTATCATCTAACTACCCACAGCTAGCATTTCATTAACATCTAACTACCCACAGCTACCATTTCATTATAATCTAACTACCCACAGCTACCATTTCATTATCTTTCACGACCCACAGCTACCATTTCATTATCATCTCACTACGCACAGCTACCATTTCATTGTCATCTCACTACCCACAGCTACCATTTTATTATCATCTAACTACCCACAGCTGTCATTTCATTAACATCTAACTACCCACAGCTACCATTTTATTATCATATCACTACCCACAGCTACCATTTTATTATCATCTCCCTACCCACAGCTACCATTTCATTATCATCTAACTACCCACAGCTGCCATTTCATTCTCATCTCACTACGCACAGCTACCATTTCATTATCATCTAACTACCCACAGCTACCATTTCATTATCATCTAACTACGCACAGCTGCCATTTCATTATCATCTAACTACCCACAGCTACCATTTCATTATCATCTAACTACCCACAGCTGCCATTTCATTATCTTCTAACTACCCACAGCTACCATTTCATTATCATCTAACTACCCATAGCTACCATTTCATTATCTTTCACGACCCACAGCTACCATTTAGCATGGAGGTCAAACTGACCTTAACAAAGCCGTGGTTTGAACGCAGTGATGAAGAGATTACAGATGTAAGTATTTGAATGTTACAATTACAGACACAAGTATTAGAATCTTGCAATTACAGATGTAAGTATTACAATGTTAAAATTACACATTTATTAGATTCTTCTAATAAACAGCAAAGGAATGGGTGGGGGAGGGGGGGGTCAGTTCCCCTCGGTGGCATCTTTTTCTTTCTATTGTCCTTAGCAAAGTGTATGAGATCAGTCAGAAACACAATGTCACAGATCTGACTATGATCTACTGTCAAAGATATTTCAATGACCAACTGTCAAATTACCTGTCATAGATCTGTAAATAATCTCATGTCTCAAATCAGTCAACGATCTATTGTCACTTATATGTCAACGACCTTCTGTCACATATCTGTCAATGACCCCATGTCATATATCTGTCAACGACCTCCTGTCACATATCTGTCAACGACCTCCTGTCGTATATCTGTATTCGACCTCCTCTAACATATCTGTCAAAGATCTAATGTCACATATCTGTCAACGACCTCCCGTTATATATCTGTCAATGACCTCCTCTCACATATCTGTCAATGACCTCTTCTAACATATCTGTCAGAGACCAAATGTCACATATATGTCAACGACCTCCTGTCACATATCTGTCAACGGCCGCCTGTATCATATCTGTAACAGTTTCCTGTCACATATTTGTCAATGACCTCATGTCACAAATCTGTCAATGACCTCCCGTCACATATCTGTCAATGATCTCATGGCACATATATGTCAATGACCTCATCATGCACATATCTGTCAATGACCTCATCATGGCGAATATCTGTCAACGACCTACCGTCACATATATGTCAATGACCTCCTCATGGCACATATCTGTCAAAGACCTCCCATTATATATCTGTCAATGACCTCCTGTCACATATCTGTCAATGACCTCATGGCACGTATCTGTTAATGACCTCTTCATGGCACATATCTGTCAATGACCTCGTGGCACATATCTGTCAACGACCCCCTCATGGCATATATCTATCAATGACCTCCTCATGGCACATCTGTCAACAACCTCCCGTTAAATATATGTCATTTACTTCCTCATGGTACATATCTGTCAACAACCTCCCGTTACATATCTGTCAATGACCTCCTGTCACATATCTGTCAATGACCTCATGGCACGTATCTGTCAATGACCTCCTGTCACATATCTGGCAATGACCTCCTCATGGCACATATCTGTCAATGACCTCCTGTCACATATCTGTCAATGACCTCCTGTCATATTTCTGTCAATGACCTCCTGTCACATATCTGCCAATGACCTCTTCATGTCACATATCTGTCAATGACCTCCTCATGTCACATATCTGTCAATGACCTCCGATCTTTCTCACAGGTGGTTAAAACGTTACAGATGTTGAGGAGTTTTGTGGAGTACCCTACGTCATCCCAAAGGAGAATAGCACAAGTAGCTTGGCTTATTGAGTACGTATAATAACTTAGACCCCGTGTGATAGCACAGGTAGCTTGGCTTATTGAGTACGAATAATAACTTAGACCCCTTGTGATAGCACAGGTAGCTTGGTTTATTGAGTACATCAAAAATAACTTAGCCCCCCCCCCCCCCCCCCCCCCCCCGTCAATCATACATTACATGTGTGTTTACTCTTGTCCCCTGTGTAGGGTCCCAGCAGATAAAGTTATCATCAGAGAATGCCATATAGCACAGGACTTTTATATCATTCTCAGAGGAAAAGGTAATGACAATGAAAGTTAAAGGCACGAAAAGGTAATGACAATGAAAGTCAAAGGCACTAAAAGGTAATGGCAATGAAAGTCAAAGGTAATGTGGGGAGGGGTTGATGACGGCTAAAAGTGACGAAGGGATTAGTGACCTTTAGTTGTAAGCGCGCGTGGGGGGTGGGGTTTCAGGGTGGGGTTCTTTGGGTCATTTAAGAAGATGCCTTCAGTCATGGCTTGACCACTCCACACTTCACTCAATGGGAGAGCAACAGAAGATGTGACAGTGGGAATTACTTCCTTGGGGTACGCATTTCTTAGCTCCTCACTACTTTTAACATAAATAAGTGAAATTGTGGATCGTAGATATCTCAAATTTAATGGCTACCAAAATATTTAGCTAGTTATGAATTATTGTTTATAAAAAAATGGTATGGTTTTGTCTATTTTATGGTTCCCCTTTCTCCTCTCCCTGATGGCCTTATAGGCCACCTATCTATGTCCCTGATGCCTTAATGGGCTTCTTTTCTCCAGTCCCTGATGCCCCAATATAGCCCAATTCTCCTATCCCTAATGCCCTAATGTTGCTTTTTTCTCCTGTCCCTGATGCCCTAATATTACCCAATTCTCCTGTCCCTGATGCCCTAATGTTGCCCAATTCTCCTGTCCCTGATGCCCTAATATTACCCCATTCTCCTGTCCCTGATGCCCTAATGTTGCCCAATTCACGTGATCCTGATGCCCTAATGTTGCCCGATTCTCCTGTCCCTAATGCCCTAATGTTCCTTTATTCTCCTGTCCCTGATGCCCTAATATTACCAAATTCTCCTGTCCCTGATGCCCTAATGTTGCCCAATTCTCGTGATCCTGATGCCCTAATGTTGCCCGATTCTCCTGTCCTTAATGCCCTAATATTACCCAATTCTCCTGTCCCTGATGCCCTAATGTTGCCCGATTCTCCTGTCCCTAATGCCCTAATGTTCCTTTATTCTCCTGTCCCTGATGCCCTAATATTACCCAATTCTCCTGTCCCTGATGTCTTAATGTTCCCCAATTCTCCTGTCCCTGATGCCCTAATGTTGCCCAGTTCTCCTGTCCCTGATGTCCTAGGAACATGGTTGTATTGCTAAAGGGTCGATCCTGGCCTGATGATGTTTGATTGTGTACATGATTATAACATGAACTAGTTATAGCGAGCCCAAAAATGGCGGCGGCAATTCGTGAAGTGTGCATCGACTAACATGACTTGAGAAGAGCATGCCTCCAAGTAGCCCACTTCATAGCGACTAACATGACTTGAGAAGAGCATGCCTCCAAGTAGCCCACTTCATAGCGACTAACATGACTTGAGAAGAGCATGCCTCCAAGTAGCCCACTTCATAGCGCCTAACATGACTTGAGAAGAGCATGCCTCCAAGTAGCCCACTTCATAGCGCCTAACATGACTTGAGAAGAGCATGCCTCCAAGTAGCCCACTTCATAGCGCCTAACATGACTTGAGAAGAGCATGCCTCCAAGTAGCCCACTTCATCAAATAATGCATCTTGTTTTATTGAACGTTTGTGCTGTTGTAGCCAAGATGACCAAACTTGTTGGCAGTGCAATCATAGGGGAGAGAGGGGAGGAGAAACTCATTAAGTGGCTGAAGAGGGACAACGTCTTTGGGGTGAGTAAATCATACAGGTATTAACATATACCTCGGGGTGAGTACATTACACAGGTAGTACCAGCACTTGTATACCCCCTAACATACCAGTCCTCTAATGTACGCCTTAAGAACTCCCTTTTCCCCCTAATACCCCCTCATGTCCCCCTAGTACCTCCTTGTTCCCCCCCCCCCTCTAACGTATCACCTGACGTATACCGACATGTACCTGATCAATTTTCATCAGTCCTTCAACTTTGCTCAATCATGTGACGCATCATGTGACCCATCATGTGACCCATCATGTGACCCATCATGAGTCTCATGAAGTGACCCTTCAATCCCCTACCAAGTGCCCCATGAAGTGACCCAATAAGTGCCCCACCAAGTGCCCCATGAAGTGACCCAATAAGTGCCCCACCAAGTGCCCCATGAAGTGACCCAATAAGTGCCCCACCAACTGCCCAATGAAGTGCCCCATTAAGTGCCCTATTATGTTCTCTGTTATGTGCCCAGTGTTGTGACCTGTCATGTGCCTATCATGGCCCCTTTTATGTGTCACATCGCGTGCACTGTTATATGACCCATATTGTACCATCTCATGAGCCCGACTCTTTGCGCCATTTCAACTACCCCATTGCGTGCCCTGTCATGTGCCCTGTCATTGTGCCCCCATGCTGTTCCTCACAAGCTAGTTCACCAGACTTGAATGACGTCCTACGTGTATCATCTCGTCTTTACTGACCAGCAAGAGAGTATGTCCAACCCCCACTCAGAGCGTGAGTACACGGTGTACAGCACTGACCACTGTGACATGCTGGCGGTCAACATCCACGACTACCTCAACATGCTCATGAGGACCAGAGACGACGAGGAGGCGCCAGAGCACATCGCATTTATTAGGTGACAATACGGGGCGGGCCTGGGGGGAGGGGGGCGGGTGAAATCTTGAACACATCTTCAGCATTGTATAAGAGTGACGTATGGTCACGTAATGGACAGTACACTGACTTTCTGGACAGAAGCGTCGTTTCAGGTTTTTTCAGGGGGGGGGGG
>CAXITT010000197.1:911077-927400 GCA_964033795.1 Lymnaea stagnalis
AGTCTGACCTTTTGGGCACATACTTGCCATTAGACACAAGTCTGACCTTTTAGGCACATACTTGACATTGGACACAAGTCTGACCTTTTGGGCACATACTTGACATTAGACACAAGTCTGACCTTTTGGGCACATACTTGACATTAGACACAAGTCTGACCTTTTGGGCACATACTTGACATTGGACACAAGTCTGACCATTTGGGCACATACTTGACATTGGACACAAGTCTGACCTTTTAGGCACATACTTGACATTGGACACAACTCTGACCTTTTGGGCACATGCTTGACATTGGACACAAGTCTGACCATTTGGGCATATTCTTGACATTGGACACAAGTCTGACCTTTTGGGCACATACTTGCCATTAGACACAAGTCTGACCTTTTAGGCACATACTTGACATTGGACACAAGTCTTACCTTTTGGGGCACATACTTGACATTGGACACAAGTCTGACCTTTTGGGCACATACTTGACATTAGACACAACTCTGACCTTTTGGGCACATACTTGACATTAGACACAAGTCTGACCTTTTGGGCACATACTTGACATTGGACACAAGTCTGACCATTTGGGCACATACTTGACATTGGACACAAGTCTGACCTTTTAGGCACATACTTGACATTGGACACAACTCTGACCTTTTGGGCACATACTTGACATTGGACACAAGTCTGAACATTTGGGCACATTCTTGAAATTGGACACAAGTCTGACCTTTTGGGCACATACTTGCCATTAGACACAAGTCTGACCTTTTAGGCACATACTTGACATTGGACACAAGTCTGACCTTTTGGGGCACATACTTGACATTGGACACAGTCTGACCTTTTGGGCACATACTTGCCATTAGACACAAGTCTGACCTTTTAGGCACATACTTGACATTGGACACAAGTCTGACCTTTTGGGCACATACTTGACATTGGACACAAGTCTGACCTTTTGGGCACATACTTGACATTGGACACAAGTCTGACCTTTTGGGCACATACTTGACATTGGACACAAGTCTGACCTTTTGGGCACATACTTGACATTGGACACAAGTCTGACCTTTTGGGCACATACTTGACATTGGACACAAGTCTGACCTTTTGGGCACATACTTGACATTGGACACAAGTCTGACCTTTTGGGCACATACTTGACATTGGACACAAGTCTGACCTTTTGGGCACATACTTGACATTGGACACAAGTCTGACCTTTTGGGCACATACTTGACATTGGACACAAGTCTGACCTTTTGGGCACATACTTGACATTGGACACAAGTCTGACCTTTTGGGCACATACTTGACATTGGACACAAGTCTGACCTTTTGGGCACATACTTGACATTGGACACAAGTCTGACCTTTTGGGCACATACTTGACATTGGACACAAGTCTGACCTTTTGGGCACATACTTGACATTGGACACAAGTCTGACCTTTTGGGCACATACTTGACATTGGACACAAGTCTGACCTTTTGGGCACATACTTGACATTGGACACAAGTCTGACCTTTTGGGCACATACTTGACATTGGACACAAGTCTGACCTTTTGGGCACATACTTGACATTGGACACAAGTCTGACCTTTTGGGCACATACTTGACATTGGACACAAGTCTGACCTTTTGGGCACATACTTGACATTGGACACAAGTCTGACCTTTTGGGCACATACTTGACATTGGACACAAATCTGACCTTTTGGGCACATACTTGACATTGGACACAAGTCTGACCTTTTGGGCACATACTTGACATTAGACACAAGTCTGACCTTTTAGGCACATACTTGACATTGGACACAAGTCTGACCTTTTGGGCACATACTTGACATTGGACACAAGTCTGACCATTTGGGCACATTCTTGACATTGGACACAAGTCTGACCTTTTGGGCACATACTTGCCATTAGACACAAGTCTGACCTTTTAGGCACATACTTGACATTGGACACAAGTCTAACCTTTTGGGGCACATTCTTGACATTAGACACAAGTCTGACCTTTTAGGCACATACTTGACATTGGACACAGTCTGACCTTTTGGGCACATACTTGCCATTAGACACAAGTCTGACCTTTTAGGCACATACTTGACATTGGACACAAGTCTGACCTTTTGGGCACATACTTGACATTAGACACAAGTCTGACCTTTTGGGCACATACTTGACATTGGACACAAGTCTGACCTTTTGGGGCACATTCTTGACATTAGACACAAGTCTGACCTTTTAGGCACATACTTGACATTGGACACAGTCTGACCTTTTGGGCACATACTTGCCATTAGACACAAGTCTGACCTTTTAGGCACATACTTGACATTGGACACAAGTCTGACCTTTTGGGCACATACTTGACATTGGACACAAGTCTGACCTTTTGGGCACATACTTGACATTGGACACAAGTCTGACCTTTTGGGCACATACTTGACATTGGACACAAGTCTGACCTTTTGGGCACATACTTGACATTGGACACAAGTCTGACCTTTTGGGCACATACTTGACATTGGACACAAGTCTGACCTTTTGGGCACATACTTGACATTGGACACAAGTCTGACCTTTTGGGCACATACTTGACATTGGACACAAGTCTGACCTTTTGGGCACATACTTGACATTGGACACAAGTCTGACCTTTTGGGCACATACTTGACATTGGACACAAGTCTGACCTTTTGGGCACATACTTGACATTGGACACAAGTCTGACCTTTTGGGCACATACTTGACATTGGACACAAGTCTGACCTTTTGGGCACATACTTGACATTGGACACAAGTCTGACCTTTTGGGCACATACTTGACATTGGACACAAGTCTGACCTTTTGGGCACATACTTGACATTGGACACAAGTCTGACCTTTTGGGCACATACTTGACATTGGACACAAGTCTGACCTTTTGGGCACATACTTGACATTGGACACAAGTCTGACCTTTTGGGCACATACTTGACATTGGACACAAGTCTGACCTTTTGGGCACATACTTGACATTGGACACAAGTCTGACCTTTTGGGCACATACTTGACATTGGACACAAGTCTGACCTTTTGGGCACATACTTGACATTGGACACAAGTCTGACCTTTTGGGCACATACTTGACATTGGACACAAGTCTGACCTTTTGGGCACATACTTGACATTGGACACAAGTCTGACCTTTTGGGCACATACTTGACATTAGACACAAGTCTGACCTTTTGGGCCACAATCTTACCCTTGGACACAAGTCTGACCATTTGGGCACATACTTGACATTGGACACAAGTCTGATCTTTCGGGCACATACTTGACATTGGACACAAGTCTGATCTTTTGGGCACATACTTGACATTGGACACAAGTCTGATCTTTTGGGCACATACTTGACATTGGACACAAGTCTGATCTTTTGGGCACATACTTGACATTAGACACAAGTCTGATCTTTTGGGCACATACTTGACATTGGACACAAGTCTGATCTTTTGGGCACATACTTGACATTGGACACAAATCTGACCTTTTAGGCACATACTTGACATTGGACACAAATCTGACCTTTTGGGCACATACTTGACATTGGACACAAGTCTGACCTTTTAGGCACATACTTGACATTGGACACAAGTCTGACCTTTTAGGCACATACTTGACATTGGACACAGTCTGACCTTTTAGGCACATACTTGACATTGGACACAGTCTGACCTTTTGGGCACATACTTGACATTAGACACAAGTCTGACCTTTTAGGCACATACTTGACATTGGACACAAGTCTGACCATTTGGGCACAGTCTTGACATTTGACACAAATCTGACCTTTTGGGCACATACTTGACATTGGACACAAGTCTGACCTTTTGGGCACATACTTGACATTAGACACAAGTCTGACCTTTTAGGCACATACTTGACATTGGACACAAGTCTGATCTTTTGGGCACATACTTGACATTGGACAAAGCTTTTGGGTAATAACTGGACATTAGATATTCCAGCTTGGCTCTGAGACTACCATTGTTTTTAGTGATTGACTTCTGTTTGTGTCAGACACTTTTGTCATTTAGACTTTGTTGTATAAAGTTCTTGTTCTGTTCGTCGCCTTTGATCCAATCGTCCTTCTATACCCCTTGTTCTGCTCACTGGATCTTGTTATCTCTATTCCCCTTGTTCTGCTCACTGGATCTTGTTCTCTCTATTCCCCTTGTACTGCTCACTGGATCTTGTTCTCTCTATTCCCCTTGTTCTGCTCACTGGATCTTGTTCTCTCTATTCCCCTTGGACATCTCAATGGATCTTGTTCCTTTTTGTTACCCTTGTACAACCGACTGGATCTTGTTCTTTCTATACCCCTTGTAAAGCTCACTGTATCTTGTTCTTTCTATTCCCCTTGCAAAGCTCACTGGATCTACTCAAAGACTTCCCCAGAGCCAAACTTTTGGAAGAGGGGAATGAGAATATAACACTGTACTACTTTCGGTAAGTTATGCAAGAAATCTCTGCTTTGAGACCCTTTTACAATGTTAACTTTTTGAAGCCTACTGTGCTTTGAAAACCTTTGAAGATTTTAAGTGACACACGAAATCTTTGCTCTCAGCCTTTGATGATGTAACATTTAAAGTTATAGAAGACATCTCTGCTTTGAGAACATTTGATAATTTTCAGTTAAACTAGTAATGTTTTGAGAACCTTTGATGGTTTACGCAAATTACTAATTGATTAGATTTCTTTTCTTGCGTTTTACTTCAATCTGTTCGTTTCCTTGCTATAATGGGAGGCTATCCAGTTCAGCTATTGTGATTTAATGGGAGGCCATCCAGTTCAGCTATTGTGATTTAATGGGAGGCCATCCAGTTCAGCTATTGTGATTTAATGGGAGGCCATCCAGTTCAGCTATTGTGATTTAATGTGACCATGTCTGGTTGAGTAATCTTCTTCTTCTTCTATATTATTGTTTTTTTTCCATAAAGGGCCCACCATCAATTTATTGATCATTCTCGCTCCTATAATTCAATGTGAAGATGTCTTGTTCAATAATCCTGGTTCAATTAGTCCGTGTCTAGTTAGCCCAATGCGAGGCCGACCGAATTTCGGTTTCAGCGCCGATAATTCCCACTGATCACTTTCGGCGTATTTTCGGTTTCGAATGAAATCAGTTGATTTTCCGTTTCGGCCAAAAGTGATGCAGGCTTTCGGTCGCCTACCAGAAGCTGTCACTCTGTCCATCAGTCACTCTGTCCATCAGTCACTCTGTCCATCAGTCACTCTGTCCATCTGTCACTCTGTCCATCAGTCACTCTGTCCATCTGTCACTCTGTCCATCAGTCACTCTGTCCATCTGTCACTCTGTCGATCGGTCGGCCAGCATACCGACATTCATTTTTGCTTGCCTTCGTGCTCGTATGACGTACCCTCTGCGAATACAGCTCACAACTCGGTCATGATGACCTAGTTTTCCAATAATTCCAATTAAAAAAATCACAACTAGGCTTAGGCAAAAGGAAATAGTTTCGTGGGGAAAAAACAAGGGAGAGGTCAGGTGGGGAAAAAACAAGGGAGAGGTCAGGTGGGGCAAAAACAAGGGAGAGGTGAGGTGGGGAAAAAACAAGGGAGAGGTCAGGTGGGAAAAAAACAAGGGAGTGGTCAGGTGGGGCAAAAACAAGGGAGTGGTCAGGTGGGGCAAAAACAAGGGAGTGGTCAGGTGGGGCAAAAACAAGGGAGTGGTCAGGTGGGGCAAAAACAAGGGAGTGGTCAAAGGGAGTGGGCAGGTGGGGAAAAAACAAGGGAGTGGGCAGGTGGGGAAAAAACAAGGGAGAGGTGAGGTGGGGAAAAAACAAGGGAGTGGTCAGGTGGGGCAAAAACAAGGGAGTGGTCAGGTGGGGCAAAAACAAGGGAGTGGTCAGGTGGGACAAAAACAAGGGAGAGGTGAGGTGGGGCAAAAACAAGGGAGTGGTCAGGTGGGGCAAAAACAAGGGAGTGGTCAGGTGGGGCAAAAACAAGGGAGTGGTCAGAGTTCTATGTTTTGTTGTTGTTTTTAAAAAATACAATTGTTTGGAACACTAGATTTCTAAAATTCATTTATTCATGTCATCCATTTTGATGTATCATTATCCTGCTCATAAATGTCGTTATAGTCAAGGGCATGGGCGCCCGCAAGGGGGGGGGGCAAGGGGGGGCAATTGTCCCCCCCCCCTGGATTGATTGGATAAACACATTTTAGACAAAAATAGACCAAAAATGTATTAAAGTAAAGAGAAAATAACGAGAAAGTAACTAAGCTGATGTCCTGTCCGTTCGTTCACCATACAAATACGCTACAGTGAATTAAAACTACATTAAAACATTACTAAAAAATCCCCCCCCCCTGGAAAGTTAATCGATTAGAAAGTTTTCTGCGGGCGCCCATGGTCAAGGATAAAGTGAATAAAGGGGGAAAAAAAACACAAATAAAGGAAATGTGTAAAGCTCCCCCAAAGTGAGTCACGTGATTGGACACAAAGGTAAAGAAAGAGAATAACGGACCGCTATTGTTATTTTAAAAATAATACAATTAAAGTTGTCCTTAAATCATGCGCCTACACACAGGTGTGCACGTGTAGCACTGTTTTGTCAAGTAATCGTGTTCGTCGTCTGCTGTGTTATCATGTGGTACGCCTACTGTAGTATAAAACTGAACGTAGCTGGACATTCGCTCAACTTTTGTTGAATCTGGGTCAAATCTAAAATTAGACGTCCAATGGTAACAGATTAAAATGCGTGTTTGAACGAAGATGTGTGAGTTACCGGAACAAAGACTTCTTGCAAGGCTAATGTACGGTGGATAGTTTATTGGGTGATACCATTTAACACAGCGGTTTTCAACCTGTGGGTCGCGACCCCTTTGGGGGTCGCACGACCCTTTCCCAGGTGTCGCCTAAGACCACCGGAAAACACCTATACTCTACAGTTATAAAGTATCAACGAAAATAATTTTGTGGTTGGGGGTCGCCACAACATGAGGAACTGTATTAAAGGGTCGCGGTATTAGAAATGTTGAGAACCACTGATTTAACAACAGATGGATAAGCTTTAGAGCGATACCAAATTTGTCTAGGAAGCGTTGGAATTATATTATAAAATCAAAAGGCCCCGATGGGTCTGTTTGCATGAATTTTGTCCCCCTACCCCACAGTTCCATTTTATCTCTCACCATACACTTTAAAATACATGTTTAACAAATTTGAATGAATGCAAATTGTAAAAGCCAAAGTAAGAGGTTCAGCTAATTCATGAATTTAATTACAATTCAAGAATATCTCATTGCATTTTAAAATGAATATACATATCCGAATCGTACTAACACCTCACACCTCACACCTCTCATACCTAATACCTCACACCTCACACCTCACACCTCATACCTCATACCTCATACCTCACACCTCATACCTCACACCTCATACATCATACCTCATACCTCATACCTCACACCTCATACCTCACACCTCATACCTCATACCTCACACCTCATACCTCACACCTCATACCTCATACGTCATACCTCATACCTCATACCTCACACCTCATACCTCATACCTCACACCTCACACCTCATACCTCACTCCTCACACCTCACACCTCATACCTCACACCTCATACCTCACACCTCACACCTCATAACTCACACCTCATACCTCACACCTCATACCTCATACGTCATACCTCATACCTAATACCTCACACCTCATACCTCATACCTCACACCTCACACCTCATACCTCACTCCTTACACCTCACACCTCATACCTCACACCTCATACCTCACACCTCACACCTCATACCTCACACCTCATACCTCACACCTCACACCTCAAACCTCATACCTCATACCTCACACCTCATACCTCACACCTCACACATCACACCTCTCACCTCATACCTCACACCTCATGCCTCATGCCTCATACCTAACACCTCACACCACATTCCTCACACCTCACACCTCACATCTCACACCTCACACCTCATACCTCACACCTCATACCTCACACCTCATACCTCACACCTCATACCTCACTCCTCACTCCTCACACCTCACACCTCATACCTCACACCTCATACCTCACATCTAACACCTCATACCTCACACCTCACACCTCATACATCATACCTCATACCCCACACCTCATACCTCACACCTCACACCTCATACCTCACACCTCATACCTCACACCTCATAACTCACACCTCATAACCTCACACCTCAGACCTCACACCTCACACCTCAAACCTCACACCTCATACCTCATACCTCACACCTCACACCTCATACCTCATACCTCATACCTCACACCTCATACCTCACATCTAACACCTCATACCTCACACCTCACACCTCATACATCATACCTCATACCCCATACCTCACATCTAACACCTCATACCTCACACCTCACACCTCATACATCATACCTCATACCCCACACCTCATACCTCACACCTCACACCTCACACCTCATACCTCACACCTCATACCTCACACCTCATACCTCACACCTCACACCTCATACCTCATAACCTCACACCTCACACCTCACACCTCATACCTCACACCTCATACCTCACACCTCACACCTCACACCTCACACCTCACACCTCATACCTCACACCTCATACCTCACACCTCACACCTCACACCTCACACCTCACACCTCATACCTCACACCTCATACCTCACACCTCACACCTCACACCTCACACCTCACACCTCATACCTCACACCTCATACCTCACACCTCACACCTCATACCTCACACCTCACACCTCATACCTCATACCTCACACCTCACACCTCACACCTCACACCTCATACCTCACACCTCATACCTCACACCTCACACCTCACACCTCACACCTCACACCTCATACCTCACACCTCATACCTCACACCTCACACCTCACACCTCACACCTCACACCTCATACCTCACACCTCATACCTCACACCTCACACCTCACACCTCACACCTCACACCTCATACCTCACACCTCATACCTCACACCTCACACCTCACACCTCACACCTCACACCTCATACCTCACACCTCATACCTCACACCTCACACCTCACACCTCACACCTCACACCTCATACCTCACACCTCATACCTCACACCTCACACCTCACACCTCACACCTCACACCTCATACCTCACACCTCATACCTCACACCTCACACCTCACACCTCACACCTCATACCTCACACCTCATACCTCACACCTCACACCTCATACCTCATACCTCACACCTCATAACCTCACACCTCATACCTCACACCTCACATCTCATACCTCATACCTCACACCTCCTACCTCACACCTCACACCTCATACCTCACACCTCATACCTCACACCTCATACCTCACACCTCATACCTCACACCTCATACCTCACACCTCACACCTCACACCTCACACCTCATACGTCATACCTCACACCTCATACCTCACACCTAACACCTCACACCTCACACCTCATACCTCACACCTAACACCTCATACCTCACACCTCATACCTCATACCTCATACCTCACACCTCAAACCTCACACCTCATACGTCATTATACTTCAACGAATACCGGTCGTGTCATTCTTTCGGTTCTGGCTTCTATTACGACCTAAAGTCTCGTTGAGTTTTCGGTTTCGGCTTCAGTTTCGGCTTTGGTTTTGTAATATACCAATATATGAATTGTGTGTGGTCCTGGGATCAAGGACCTCCCCAAATTATGCTTATGACAATTGTTGGATGATTCCAATAACATTGAAGTGGTGTTGACATGAGATGACATTTATTGACATCTGCTATTTCAAGGGCTGGCAATGTGGTGACTAAGAGTGTCATGGAGTCGCCATATATCTACGTCATCAAATATGTGAGTGAACCGATTGTAATACGTATTCACGTCAATTGTCTGAAGATATGTTGTAATATATGAGTAAATCATAGTACATAGTGAGTCATATGTTGTAATATGTGAGTAAATCATAGTACATAGTGAGTCATATGTTGTAATATGTGAGTAAATCATAGTACATAGTGAGTCATATGTTGTAATATGTGAGTAAATCATAGTACATAGTGAGTCATATGTTGTAATATATGAGTAAATCATAGTACATAGTGAGTCATATGTTGACTCATATGTGAGTAAATCATAGTACATAGTGAGTCATATGTTGTAATATATGAGTAAATAAAAGTACATGGTGAGTCTTATGTTGTAATATATGAGTAAATCATAGTACATGGTGAGTGAAGATATGTTGTAATATATGAGTAAATCATAGTACATGGTGAGTGAAGATATGTTGTAATATATGAGTAAATCATAGTACATGGTGAGTGAAGATAATGTAGTACCTAGAGATTTATAAGAATACTAACATGCACTTGTGATTTCCGGTGACAAAAAATGTGTGTGTGTGTTGGGGGGGGGGGATAATATGCAGAAATATTTACAAGACTTAAATATCCTCATGTTAACAAGGAATGGAATATCCTCATGTTAACAAGGAATAAAATATCATCATGTTAACAAGGAAAAAAAAATCATCATATTAAAAAGGTGACAAAAAATGTGTGTGTGTGGTGGGGAGGTGGGGATAATATGCAGAAATATTTACAAGACTTAAATATCCTCATGTTAACAAGGAATGGAATATCCTCATGTTAACAAGGAATAAAATATCATCATGTTAACAAGGAATAAAATATCCTCATATTAAAAAGGAATAAATATCCTCATGTTAACAAGATATAAAATATCCTCATGTTAACAAGTAATAAAATATCCTCATGTTAACAAGGAATAAAATATCCTCATGTTAACAAGACTTAAATATCCTCATGTTAACAAGGAAGAAATATCCTCATTATAACAAGACTTAAATATCCTCATGTTAACAAGGTTTAAATATCCTCATGTTAACAAGACTTAAATATCCTTATGTTAACAAGACTTAAATATCCTCATGTTAACAAGACTTAAATATCCTCATGTTAACACGGTTTAAATATCCTCATGTTAACAAGACTTAAATATCCTCATGTTAACAAGGTTTAAATATCCTCATGTTAACAAGACTTAAATATCCTCATGTTAACAAGACTTAAATATCCCCATGTTAACAAGACTTAAATATCCCCAAGTTAACAAGGTTTAAATATCCTCATGTTAACAAGACTTAAATATCCTCATGTTAACAAGACTTAAATATCCCCATGTTAACAAGACTTAAATATCCCCATGTTAACAAGGTTTAAATATCCTCATGTTAACAAGACTTAAATATCCTCATGTTAACAAGATTTAAATATCCTCATGTTAACAAGGTTTAAATATCCTCGTGTTAACAAGACTTAAATATCCTCATGTTAATATCCTCATGTTAACAAGGAAGAAATATCCTCATTATAACAAGACTTAAATATCCTCATGTTAACAAGGAAGAAAAATCCTCATGATAGCAAGACTTAAATATCCTCATGTTAACAAGGTTTAAATAGTACCATGTTAACAAGGTATCAAGAGCATTATGTTAACAAGTTAGAAATAGGCTCTTGAATATTGCTTTGTCATCACACAGGGTAGTGCTCGTGTTATAGCTGAGAGACCTCCGCCCCAAGAAGTGATAGACAGATACAGTAAGTGTCAGTCGGTATATCAGTCAGTGTGTCAGTCGGTGTGTCAGTCAGTGTGTCAATCGGCGTGTTTGTGAGCCGGTTGGGGTGTCATATATGTGTGTGTGTTTGACAGATCAGTTGAGTCAATTAATGTGTCAAGCTGAGCTGTAGCAAAGATAAAGAGGTGACTATGTATTACACATGTCTTCTATACTCTTATGTTGTCTACAGTACTAAGTACATGATATCTTCTAAACTCTCTGGTGTCTACAGTACAAAGTAAAAGATGTCTAATACACTCTTACCAATGTTGTTTACAACACATTGCAAAAAATAATTTATTACTTACTTAACATGCTACTAATTTATTTGTTTTCCTTAACAGATGAAATGATCAAAAGTAAAGTGGTAAGTACTGCGTGGAGTGCTGAGTACTCATTAGAGTGTTAAGTACTAGGTATAGTGGAGGTAAGTACTGCGTTAAATGATTGTTAAGTACTGAGTAGAGTGGTAAGTACTGAATAGAGTGGTAAGTACTGAATAGAGTGGTAATTACTAAATAGAGTGGTAAGTACTGCGTTAAATGAGTGGTAAGTACTAAATAATAGAGTTGTAAGTAATGAGTAGAGTGGTAAGTACTGTGTAGAGTTGAAAGTACTGAATAGAGTGGTAATTACTAAATAGAGTGGTAAGTACTGAGTAGAGTGATAAGTACTGCGGTAAATGAGTGGTAAGTACTGAGTAGAGTTGTAAGTACTGAGTATAGTTGAAAGTACTGAGTTTTTGCACCAAATTATTATCGTTTACATTGCAACCAATAACTACACTCAACATATAATGACCACCTACGCTCAACAAATAATTACCACCTACATTCAACAAATAATGACCACTTACGGTCACCAATGATTATCACTCACAGTTTATGGTTCACCGTTGCCATGGATACCAGTAACACATGACCACTGCTTGCCATTCACAGTCTCTCTTGTCCCCAAACAATGAGTCGCAGGCTAAGATGACGCTGTCGGGTATACTTCCAGATGACATCATCTCAAGCTTGAAGCTGGGCAGTAAGCGGTCCTCAATGCGGGTAAGTTAGTCCTCAGCTTAAGAGCATGCAAGGTGCTCATCTAGGTATACTATAGACTTTAGGTTGTCTAAGAACGCTTAAATTAGAACACACATATTGACGAGATCAGCTTCATCCAACGCCAGTATGTTTTGCCTTTAGTTCTAGTGTCGTCCTATCGTGGATAGTAAACAGTAGCGTGGATGTTGAACAATATCGTGGATAGTAAACAGTAGCGTGGATGTTGAACAATATCGTGGATAGTAAACAGTAGCGTGGATGTTGAACAATATCGTGGATAGTAAACAGTAGCGTGGATGTTGAACAATATCGTGGATAGTAAACAGTAGCGTGGATGTTGAACAATATCGTGGATAGTAAACAGTAGCGTGGATGTTGAACAATATCGTGGATAGTAAACAGTAGCGTGGATGTTGAACAATATCGTGGATGTTTAACAGTAGCGTGGATATTCAACAGTCTCGTGGATGTTTAACAGTATTATGGATATTAGCGAGTATCGTGATATTTAACCGGATATTAGAAGGTATCATGGATATTAAGCAATATCGGGCATCTATTCATCCATGTGGCGCTGCAGCCCATGTAGGTTTTTGGCCTGCCTCACCACATCCTTCCACTCATATATAGCTGATGCTCTTCTTTTCCATGCTTGGATTACCAGCTTGTTTAGATCTTTTTTTTTCTACATCATCCACGCCCAGGTCTGTTGCTAGTGGCTGTGCTTAATGTTGTCCATGTTCGTCTCCTTCTTACCAGCCGGTCTGTTGCTAGTGGCTGTGCTTAATGTTGTCCATGTTCGTCTCCTTCTTACCAGCCGGTCTGTTGCTAGTGGCCGTGCTTAATGTTGTCCATGTTCGTCTCCTTCTTACCAGCCGGTCTGTTGCTAGTGGCTGTGCTTAATGTTGTCCATGTTCGTCTCCTTCTTACCAGCCGGTCTGTTGCTAGTGGCTGTGCTTAATGTTGTCCATGTTCGTCTCCTTCTTACCAGCCGGTCTGTTGCTAGTGGCTGTGCTTAATGTTGTCCATGTTCGTCTCCTTCTTACCAGCCGGTCTGTTGCTAGTGGCTGTGCTTAATGTTGTCCATGTTCGTCTCCTTCTTACCAGCCGGTCTGTTGCTAGTGGCTGTGCTTAATGTTGTCCATGTTCGTCTCCTTCTTACCAGCCGGCCGAGGGGGACCACCCCAAAGATCTGATCTTGAGCAATCCAATCACTCAGCAGAAATTTGATGAGCACTTCAAAAGGCAATCTACTATACAGGAAAAAATGAAACAAGATATTCTAGGTAGGACCTAGTTTAAGTAGTATCAAGTCTAGGACAAGTTAGGATCATGTCAAAGTAGGAGGTTAATATTTGCGTAAGGTCACGTCTATAAGGTAAGATTTATGAAGGATCGTGTCTAGGTATTGTCAAGTCTATGTAAGATCTTTGTAAGATCATGTCTATGTAGGAAAATATCTAGGTAGAGTTAAGTCTCGGTAATATCTTTGTAGGACCATGTCTAGGTAGGGTCAAGTCTAGGTTGGGTCAAGACTAGGTAGGGTTAAATTTACGTAGAGTCAGTCAAATTTATTTCGGCGATGTAAATTAAAGTTATAACTTTATTATATTTACAAAAATCTGATATCGCCACTGACATGGCCGCTGACAGGGCCACTGACATGGTCGCTGACATTGCAACTGACATGGCCGCTGACATTGCCACTGACATGGTCGCTGACATAGCAACTGACATGGCCACTGACATGGCCACTGACATGGCCGCTGACATTGCCACTGAAATTGCCACTGACATGGCCACTGACATTGCCACTGACATGGTCACTGACATTGCCACTGACATGGTCACTGACATGGCCACTGACACAGATCTGTTTGCCATTACAGAAGAATCACGTTCCTTCAGTTTGAAGTCCAGAAAATTAACCCGTGAACCACGTCCAAGTGACAACCCATCAAGAAACGTTCTAGCCCAGGTACACGCCAAGACACATCAAACACCTCTAGAACCTGTGCTATATATACTAGTCATACATTGTCATACGCCTGTCAAACCCATGTAAAACATCAGTCAAACACCTATAATATACTACTCATACACCTGTAATATCCAGGTAAATCACCTTTAATACAACATTCATTCACCTGTAATACAACAGCAAACACCTATAATTCACCAGTCATACACTTGCAATAAACCAGTCATACACCAGTCGTTTACCTATAATACACCAATTATGCACCTGTAATTCACCAGTCATCACTTGTAATACACGAGTCAAACACCTGTCATACACCAATTATACACCTGTAATACACTAGTCATGCAGCTGTCTTACACCAGGCGTACACCTGTAATACACCAGTCATGCACCTGTAATACACCAGTCATAGACTTGCCATGTATCTCCAGGGCAGCCAGATATTTGCAGCTGTAGTGGAGGAAGATTACGCTCCTTCAGAAGTTGGCAGCAGACGATCAGTGAGTTTCCACATTGACGTCACACCTGGTCAGGTGAGGTAGGTCAACCAATGACGCAAGCAACCCATTTGAAGACTATCAACATCTCTAAAGCTCATTAACACCACTAAATATCAATAAAGCATTAAAGATCTAGAAGATCGCTAGGGATAATTTAAAAAGCCAACAAGTCATTTTGACCATTTACAGGTTTGTTAACATCCATTTATGTCAACTTTGACTCCTTATGTCATCCATTTATGTCAACTTTGACTCCTTATGTCATCCATTTATGTCAACTTTGACTCCTTAATTCCGTCTAGAAATTCTGACTCTAATAGAAGAAGGTCAACTATTGTAGGCGCAAATATGGACTATGATAACTTAGGTGAGTGTGTCAAATATGAACTATGATAAATTAGGTGAGTGTGTCAGACCTGTTTACTCTTACGATTTTGGCGTACAATGTACGATTTTTCGATGCCTATTACGAGTGTACGCCGAGACCCGCCAAAACTACGATTTTCAGAGGTCGGGTGAAAAGTATTTGGGTAATTTTCTGATTAAAAAAAAAAATTAAATAATTTTGATTGTTGGAGTTTGAGCCCTTTCTAAAAAAGATCTGGCAGCGAATAGACCGATAAAAACCATTGGTTGTAATTTTTTTTTTTTTTAAAGTTGGAACCATCCTTCGTTATAGTATGTACGCACTGAGAGGCGAGGGGGGGGGGGTTGAATAAGGGGAACGCTTGGGTAGGGGGATTTTGGGGAATGTCAAAGTCTATAAAAAATAACAACGTACCTATTGAGCTAGCTGCGTCAACTGTAATATTTAGACTAGTCACCCTAGCGACAACCCCCCACCCCCCCAACTTCACACCCCCCTCCCCCATCTTCTTTGATTGCGACCAAGAATGTCAAGTAGTTTTGTTACATCATTATTTTGTTTGCCTGAACTGGCGGAGGGGGTGACAACCCGTGTCACTTTTTCTGTTCTGTAACGTCACAATCTAAAAATAGATTTTAATTGTTTTTCGGGTTGTTTTTTTTGTGTGTTTTTGTTGTTTTTTTTTTTTTTT
>CAXITT010000197.1:930681-949267 GCA_964033795.1 Lymnaea stagnalis
AAGGTTAGGGTACAGTGGAACCGCCCCCCCCCCCTAGAACGTGATCTGTGCTCAGTTCATCTATTCACAAAGTACAGTGGCCCCCCCCCCCTAGAACGTGATCTGTGCTCAGGTGATCTGTTCACAATGTAGGGTGGACCCCCGCTAGAACGTGATCTGTGCTCAGGTCATCTGTTCACAAAGTACAGTGGACCCCCGCTAGAACGTGATCTGTGCTCAGGTCATCTATTCACAAAGTACAGTGGACCCCCGCTAGAACGTGATCTGTGCTCAGGTGATCTGTTCACAATGTAGGGTGGACCCCCGCTAGAACGTGATCTGTGCTCAGGTCATCTGTTCACAAAGTACAGTGGACCCCCTCTATTCCAAAGACAACATCCTACTGACATCAACATCTCATGTAATCCAAAGACAACATCCTACTGACATCAACATCTCATGTAATCCAAAGACAACATCCTACTGACATCAACATCTCATTTATTCCAAAGACAACATCCTACTGACATCAACATCTCATGTAAGCCAAAGAAAACATCCTACTGACATCAACATCTCATGTATTCCAAAGACAACATCCTACTTACATCAACATCTCATTTATTCCAAAGACAACATCCTACAGACATCAACATCTCATGTATTCAAAAGACAACATCCTACTGACATCAACATCTCAAGTATTCGAAAGACAATATCCTACTGACATCAGGATATCATGTATTCCAAAGACAATATCCTACTGACATCAGGATATCATGTATTCCAAAGACAACATCCTACTGACATCAACATCTCATGTATTCCTAAGACAACATCCTACTGACATCAGCATCTCATGTATTCAAAAGACAACGGTTCTTCTGACATCTGACAATTTTAGTTTCAAAAGCTTCTGATGCTATACACCATGGGTGGGCCAATCTGATGCTATACACCATGGGTGGGCCAATCTGATGCTATACACCAGGGGTGGGCCAATTTGATGCTATACACCATGGGTGGGCCAATGTGATGCTATCTACCAGGGGTGGGCCAATTTGATGCTATCTACCAGGGGTGGGCCAATTTGATGCTATCTACCAGGGGTGGGCCAATCTGATGCTATACACCAGTGGTGGGCCAATCTGATGCTATACACCATGGGTGGGCCAATCTGATGCTATACACCATGGGTGGGCCAATCTGATGCTATACACCAGGGGTGGGCCAATTTGATGCTATACACCATGGGTGGGCCAATGTGATGCTATCTACCAGGGGTGGGCCAATTTGATGCTATCTACCAGGGGTGGGCCAATTTGATGCTATCTACCAGGGGTGGGCCAATCTGATGCTATACACCAGGGGTGGGCCAATCTGATGCTATACACCAGGGGTGGGCCAATCTGATGCTATACACCAGGGGTGGGCCAATCTGATGCTATACACCAGGGGTGGGCCAATCTGATGCTATACACCAGGGGTGGGCCAATCTGATGCTATACACCAGGGGTGGGCCAATCTGATGCTATACACCAGGGGTGGGCCAATCTGATGCTATACACCAGGGGTGGGCCAATCTGATGCTATACACCAGGGGTGGGCCAATCTGATGCTATACACCAGGGGTGGGCCAATCTGATGCTATACACCAGGGGTGGGCCAATCTGATGCTATACACCAGGGGTGGGCCAATCTGATGCTATACACCAGGGGTGGGCCAATCTGATGCTATACACCAGGGGTGGGCCAATCTGATGCTATACACCAGGGGTGGGCCAATCTGATGCTATACACCAGGGGTGGGCCAATCTGATGCTATACACCAGGGGTGGGCCAATCTGATGCTATACACCAGGGGTGGGCCAATCTGATGCTATACACCAGGGGTGGGCCAATCTGATGCTATACACCAGGGGTGGGCCAATCTGATGCTATACACCAGGGGTGGGCCAATCTGATGCTATACACCAGGGGTGGGCCAATCTGATGCTATACACCAGGGGTGGGCCAATCTGATGCTATACACCAGGGGTGGGCCAATCTGATGCTATACACCAGGGGTGGGCCAATCTGATGCTATACACCAGGGGTGGGCCAATCTGATGCTATACACCAGGGGTGGGCCAATCTGATGCTATACACCAGGGGTGGGCCAATCTGATGCTATACACCAGGGGTGGGCCAATCTGATGCTATACACCAGGGGTGGGCCAATCTGATGCTATACACCAGGGGTGGGCCAATCTGATGCTATACACCAGGGGTGGGCCAATCTGATGCTATACACCAGGGGTGGGCCAATCTGATGCTATACACCAGGGGTGGGCCAATCTGATGCTATACACCAGGGGTGGGCCAATCTGATGCTATACACCAGGGGTGGGCCAATCTGATGCTATACACCAGGGGTGGGCCAATCTGATGCTATACACCAGGGGTGGGCCAATCTGATGCTATACACCAGGGGTGGGCCAATCTGATGCTATACACCAGGGGTGGGCCAATCTGATGCTATACACCAGGGGTGGGCCAATCTGATGCTATACACCAGGGGTGGGCCAATCTGATGCTATACACCAGGGGTGGGCCAATCTGATGCTATACACCAGGGGTGGGCCAATCTGATGCTATACACCAGGGGTGGGCCAATCTGATGCTATACACCAGGGGTGGGCCAATCTGATGCTATACACCAGGGGTGGGCCAATCTGATGCTATACACCAGGGGTGGGCCAATCTGATGCTATACACCAGGGGTGGGCCAATCTGATGCTATACACCAGGGGTGGGCCAATCTGATGCTATACACCAGGGGTGGGCCAATCTGATGCTATACACCAGGGGTGGGCCAATCTGATGCTATACACCAGGGGTGGGCCAATCTGATGCTATACACCAGGGGTGGGCCAATCTGATGCTATACACCAGGGGTGGGCCAATCTGATGCTATACACCAGGGGTGGGCCAATCTGATGCTATACACCAGGGGTGGGCCAATCTGATGCTATACACCAGGGGTGGGCCAATCTGATGCTATACACCAGGGGTGGGCCAATCTGATGCTATACACCAGGGGTGGGCCAATCTGATGCTATACACCAGGGGTGGGTCAATCTGATGCTATACACCAGGGGTGGGCCAATCTGATGCTATACACCAGGGGTGGGCCAATCTGATGCTATACACCATGGGTGGGCCAATCTGATGCTATCCACCAGGGGTGGGCTAATGTGATGCTATACACCAGGGGTGGGCCAATCTGATGCTATACACCAGTGGTGGGCCAATCTGATGCTATACACCAGGGGTGGGCCAATCTGATGCTATACACCATGGGTGGGCCAATGTGATGCTATACACCAGGGGTGGGCCAATCTGATGCTATCTACCAGGGGTGGGTCAATCTGATGCTATACACCAGGGTCGGGCCAATCTGATGCTATACACCATGGGTGGGCCAATGTGATGCTATACACAAGGGGTGGGCCAATCTGATGCTATACAACAGGGGTTGGCCAATCTGATGCTATACACCAGGGGTGGGTCAATCTGATGCTATACACCATGGGTGGGTCATTCTGATGCCATACACCAGGGCTGGGCCAATCTGATGCTATACACCATGGGTGGGTCAATCTGATGCTATACACCATGGGTGGGCCAATCTGATGCTATACACCATGGGTGGGCCAATCTGATGCTATACACCATGGGTGGGTCAATCTGATGCTATACACCAGGGGTGGGCCAATCTGATTGCATACACCAGGGGTGGGCCAATCTCCGGCCCCCTGAAAAGTTTCATGTGACCTGTAAGACAATCATCTAGCCGCGGTTGTCCATCTTTAGAAGACATTCATGTAGCCTCTGGTGGCCATCTTTAGAAAACATCATGTAGCCTCTGGTGGGCATCTTTAGGAGGCACCTATGTAGCCTCTGGTGGCCATCTTTAGAAGACATCCCTTTAGCCTCGGGTGGTCATCTTTAGAAGACATTCCTGAATTATTTATCTACCAATTATAAATTATTATCTGTAGAAATATTTAAATATAAATAAGGACGATGTAATATAATTAATGATGACACTGTAAGATAATAAATAATTAAAGTCTAAAATAGTTAGTAATAACGGTGTAAAAAATGTCTATTTCTATCAATGATAATCACATCAAAGTAACATACACATAAAGTTCTCTGTCTATTGGTAGCATTAAGTTCTCTATATATTTGTAGCATAAAGTTCTCTGTATATAGGTAGCATTAAGTTATCCGTCTATTGGTAGCAGTAACTTCTCTGACTGTTGACAGCATAAAGTTCTCTGTCTATTGGTAGCATAAAGTTCTCTGTCTATTGGTAGCATTAAGTTCTCTATCTATTGGTAGCATTAATTTCTCTATCTATTGGTAGCATTAAGCTCTCTATCTATTGGTAGCATTAAGTTCTCTGTCTATTGGTTGCATTAATTTCTCTATCTATTGGTAGCATAAGTTATCTGTCTATTGGTAGCAGTAACTTCTCTGACTGTTTACAGCATAAAGTTCTCTGTCTATTGGTAGCATAAAGTTCTCTGTCTATTGGTAGCATTAAGTTCTCTATCTATTGGTAGCATTAATTTCTCTATCTATTGGTAGCATTAAGCTCTCTATCTATTGGTAGCATTAAGTTCTCTGTCTATTGGTTGCATTAATTTCTCTATCTATTGGTAGCATAAGTTATCTGTCTATTGGTAGCATTAAGTTCTCTGTCTATTGGTAGCATTAAGTTCTCTATCTATTGGTAGCATTAAGTTCTCTGTCTATTGGTAGCATTAAGTTCTCTATCTATTGGTAGCATTAAGTTCTCTGTCTATTGGAAGCATTAATTTCTCTATCTATTGGTAGCATAAGTTATCTGTCTATTGGTAGCATTAAGTTCTCTGTCTATTGGTACCATTAAGCTCTCTATCTATTGGTAGCATTAAGTTCTCTGTCTATTGGTAGCATTAAGCTCTCTATCTATTGGTAGCATTAAGCTCTGTATCTATTGGTAGCATTAAGTTCTCTGTCTATTGGTAGCATAAGTTATCTGTCTATTGGTAGCATTAAGTTCTCTGTCTATTGGTAGCATTAAGTTCTCTATCTATTGGTAGCATTAAGTTCTCTGTCTATTGGTAGCATTAATTTCTCTATCTATTGGTAGCATAAGTTATCTATCTATTGGTAGAATTAAGTTCTCTGTCTATTGGTAGCATTAATTTCTTTATCTATTGGTAGCATTAAGTTCTCTGTCTATTGGTAGCATTAATTTCTCTATCTATTGGTAGCGTTAAGTAATATTTCTATTGGTAGCAGAAAGTTCTCTGACTGTTGGTAGCATTAAGTTCTATGTCTATTCGTAGCATGAAGTTCTCTGTCTGTAGGTAGCCATAATCCTTTGTTGATCCATGACGGTAGCATTCATTTCTCTCCAATCCAGTGTCCAAAGTTTGCCCCAAAAATGAAACAAATGAGGCAGAGGATGGCGCCTCATTATGGTAAGTAGTGTGGCGCCTCATTATGGTAAGTAGTGTGGCGCCTCATTATGGTAAGTAGTATGGCGCTTCATTATGGTAAGTAATGTGGCGCCTCATTATGGTAAGTAGTATGGGGCCTCATGAGGGTAAATAGTGTGGCGCCTCATTATGGTAAATAGTATGGGGCCTCATGAGGGTAAATAGTGTGGCGCCTCATTATGGTAAGTAGTGTGGCGCCTCATTATGGTAAGTAGTGTGGCGCCTCATTATGGTAAGTAGTATGGGGCCTCATGAGGGTAAATAGTGTGGCGCCTCATTATGGTAAATAGTATGGGGCCTCATGAGGGTTAAGAGGGTGGCGCCTCACTATGGTAAATAGTATGGCGCCTCATGAGGGTAAATAGTGTGGCGCCTCATTATGGTAAGTAGTGTAGCGCCTCATTATGGTAAGTAGTGTGGCGCCTCATTATGGTAAGTAGTATGGGGCCTCATGAGGGTAAATAGTGTGGCGCCTCATTATGGTAAATAGTATGGGGCCTCATGAGGGTAAATAGTGTGGCACCTCATTATGGTAAATAGTATGGGGCCTCATGAGGGTAAATAGTGTGGCGCCTCATCATGGTAAATAGTATGGGGCCTCATGAGGGTAAATAGTGCGGCGCCTCATTATGGTAAGTAGTGTGGCGCCTCATTATGGTAAGTAGTATGGCGCTTCATTATGGTAAGTAGTGTGGCGCCTCATTATGGTAAATATTGAGTCCATGTTTTTGCTGTGATATTGAGTCCATGTTTTTGCTGTGAGATTGAGTTCATGTTTTTGCTGTGAGATTGAGTTCATGTTTTTTGCTGTGATATTGAGTCCATGTTTTTGGTGTGATATTGAGTCTATGTTTTTGATGTGAGATTGAGTTCATGTTTTTGCTGTGAGATTGAGTTCATGTTTTTGCTGTGAGATTGAGTTCATGTTTTTGCTGTGAGATTGAGTCCATGTTTTTGCAGTGAGATTGAGTTCATGTTTTTTGCTGTGATATTGAGTTCATGTTTTTGGTGTGATATTGAGTTCATGTTTTTGCTGTGAGATTGAGTTCATGTTTTTGATGTGAGATTGAGTTCATGTTTTTGCTGTGAGATTGAGTCCATGTTTTTGCTGTGAGATTGAGTTCATGTTTTTGGTGTGATATTGAGTCCATGTTTTTGATGTGATATTGAGTCCATGTTTTTGGTGTGATATTGAGTCCATGTTTTTGGTGTGATATTGTTGTCGTAAATTTAAACTATCTTCACAGGACAAAGTTGTCATAGTAAATTAAAAATTAAATTGCGTCTACAATATAGAGCAATAAATAATTGCGTCACCAAGTCAATAGCTACGTCATGAAATCAATTACTACGGTTCTCCATTGTTCTATTGTTTCAGTAGCAGTTCAGAACTATCTGTAGAGGATGCAGCCTCGGGAGTTGGCAACCTTCAAAAGTAAGTTTTAATTGATGGTTGGCATTGAACTAACAAGGCATTCATTGGTTAGACTAGGTTGGACTATGGTTTTAATGGGTTGGACTAGAGTTTTAATGGGTTGGACTAGGGTTTTAATGGGTTGGACTAGGGTTTTAATGGGTTGGACTAGGGTTTTAAAGGGTTGGACTAGGGTTTTAATGGGTTGGACTAGGGTTTTAATGGGTTGTACTAGGGTTTTAATGGGTTGGGCTAGAGTTTTAATGGGTTGGACTAGGGTTTTAATGGGTTGGACTAGGGTTTTAATGGGTTGGACTAGGGTTTTAATGGGTTGGACTAGGGTTTTAATGGGTTGGACTAGAGTTTTAATGGGTTGGACTAGGGCTTTAATGGGTTGGACTAGAGTTTTAATGGGTTGCACTAAGGTTTTAATGGGTTAGACTTGGGTTTTATTGGGTTGGACTAGAGTTTTAATGGGTTGGACAATTGTTTTAATGGGTTGGACAAGGGTTGAAACTATTAGGATTAGGAACTAGTTTGGCATAGGTATGACTAGAGTTGATATTTCTAGAACATTTGACATTGGTAGGACTGTAGTGGGTTGGGACAAGGGTTGACATTGGTGGGACAAGGGTTAACATTGGGTTGCCTATGGTTGACTTTGGTGAGACAAGGGTTGACATTGGTGGGACAAGGGTTGACATTGGTGGGACAAGGGTTAACATTAGGTTGGCTATGGTTGACTTTGGTGGGGCGAGGGTTCAGATTGGTTGGACTATGGTTGACTTTATTAGGAATACGGTTTCTATTGGTAGTACTAAGGTTGACATTATTAGGAAAAGGGTTAATATTAGTAGGACTAAGGTTAACATTAGAATAACCAAGGGTTGGTATTAGCAATGCTCGGGTTGACATTGGTTAGGACTGGGTTGAAAAGTGTTGTCCAAAGAAATGATGACCACAAAAGTTCATCATGATGACCACAAAAGTTCATCATGATGACAAAGGTTTTCAATCAGATTAATATGGAGAGTATTAAAGATGACGTCATTTTGTACATTCAGTGTTGTTGTTTTTATGCTGCATTGTGTGAAGGATGTGTTACTGCACAGATTGTGTGAAGGATGTGTTACTGCACGGATTGTGTAAAGGATGTGTTACTGCACGGATTGTGTGAAGGATGTGTTACTGCACGGATTGTGTGAAGGATGTGTTACTGCACGGATTGTGTGAAGGATGTGTTACTGCACAGATTGTGTGAAGGATGTGTTACTGCACGGATTGTGTGAAGGATGTGTTACTGCACGGATTGTGTGAAGGATGTGTTACTGCACGGATTGTGTGAAGGATGTGTTACTGCACGGATTGTGTGAAGGATGTGTTACTGCACGGATTGTGTGAAGGATGTGTTACTGCACGGATTGTGTGAAGGATGTGTTACTGCACGGATTGTGTGAAGGATGTGTTACTGCACGGATTGTGTGAAGGATGTGTTACTGCACGGATTGTGTGAAGGATGTGTTACTGCACGGATTGTGTGAAGGATGTGTTACTGCACGGATTGTGTGAAGGATGTGTTACTGCACGGATTGTGTGAAGGATGTGTTACTGCACGGATTGTGTGAAGGATGTGTTACTGCACGGATTGTGTGAAGGATGTGTTACTGCACGGATTGTGTGAAGGATGTGTTACTGCACGGATTGTGTGAAGGATGTGTTACTGCACGGATTGTGTGAAGGATGTGTTACTGCACGGATTGTGTGAAGGATGTGTTACTGCACGGATTGTGTGAAGGATGTGTTACTGCACGGATTGTGTGAAGGATGTGTTACTGCACGGATTGTGTGAAGGATGTGTTACTGCACGGATTGTGTGAAGGATGTGTTACTGCACGGATTGTGTGAAGGATGTGTTACTGCACGGATTGTGTGAAGGATGTGTTACTGCACGGATTGTGTGAAGGATGTGTTACTGCACGGATTGTGTGAAGGATGTGTTACTGCACGGATTGTGTGAAGGATGTGTTACTGCACGGATTGTGTGAAGGATGTGTTACTGCACGGATTGTGTGAAGGATGTGTTACTGCACGGATTGTGTGAAGGATGTGTTACTGCACGGATTGTGTGAAGGATGTGTTACTGCACGGATTGTGTGAAGGATGTGTTACTGCACAGATTGTGTAAAGGATGTGTTACTGCAGGGATTGTGTGAAGGATGTGTTACTGCACAGATTGTGTAAAGGATGTGTTACTGCAGGGATTGTGTAAAGGATGTGTTACTGCACGGATTGTGTGAAGGATGTGTTACTGCACAGATTGTGTAAAGGATGTGTTACTGCAGGGATTGTGTAAAGGATGTGTTACTGCACGGATTGTCTTACACATAAGGGCGTAAGAATAGTTTTAAATGATGACCTCAATTCATGTTTCTTATTTGTGTCTTAAGGGTGCAGAAGTCGGTTTCCAGTTTGAAGGCCAGAGCTAGGAGGTAGGTACCTGAATAGACGTAAGTAGGGAAATAGCTACAAGTGGGGGGGGGTCTGTCAGTAGTAAGCAGCTTTAGGTAGAAACAGCTACAAGTGGGGAGTCTGACAGTAGTAAGCAGTTATAGGTAGAAACAGCTACAAGTGGGGAGTCTGACAGTAGTAAGCAGCTATAGGTAGAAACAGCTACAAGTGGGGAGTCTGACAGTAGTAAGCAGCTATAGGTAGAAACAGCTACAAGTGGGGAGTCTGACAGTAATAAGCAGCTATAGGTAGAAACAGCTACAAGTGGGGACTCTGACAGTAATAAGCAGCTATAGGTAGAAACAGCTACAAGTGGGGAGTCTGACAGTAGTAAGCAGCTATAGGTAGAAACAGCTACAAGTGGGGAGCCTGACAGTAGTAAGCAGCTATAGGTAGAAACAGCTACAAGTGGGGAGTCTGACAGTAGTAAGCAGCTATAGGTAGAAACAGCTACAAGTGGGGAGTCTGACAGTAGTAAGCAGCTATAGGTAGAAACAGCTACAAGTGGGGAGTCTGACAGTAGTAAGCAGCTATAGGTAGAAACAGCTACAAGTGGGGAGTCTGACAGTAGTAAGCAGCTATAGGTAGAAACAGCTACAAGTGGGGAGTCTGACAGTAATAAGCAGCTATAGGTAGAAACAGTGATGGTTGAAAATAAATTATTGGAAAGTAAATGTATTGCTTCATTTCTGTCATATTTTAAAAGTGTTACTTAAATTTAATCTAACTCTAATTATCACTTTTCAACAATGACGTCATTCGTAGATTGCGCTCATAATTTCTCTCCTATTTTTAGACAAGCCCCAAGACGTCTGTCCTATCTATAAGTCTAACCATTTTATAGACCAGCGCCCCCCTCCCCCCACCCCTCTGTTCCAGACCCTCGAATCATATGAGTGAGCAGTACTCCACTTGGAGACACATTAAACGACTTGTCAAGGGAGACTACGTGGTGAGAAATGAATTCTTGAACCCAACTCAGTTATCTGTTTCTGATGTTATTGTATATTCTAATTCTTCATTTAAATTAATGGTGTTTAATGTCTAGTGGTGTATTAATGGTGTTTAATGTGTAGTGGTGTATTAATGGTGTTTAATGTGTAGTGGTGTATTAATGGTGTTTAATGTGTAGTGGTGTATTAATGGTGTTTAATGTGTAGTGGTTTATTAATGGTGTTTAATGTGTAGTGGTGTATTAATGGTGTTTAATGTGTAGTGGTGTATTAATGGTGTTTAATGTGTAGTGGTGTATTAATGGTGTTTAATGTGTAGTGGTGTATTAATGGCGTTTAATGTGTAGTGGTGTATTAATGGCGTTTAATGTGTAGTGATGTATTAATGGCGTTTAATGTGTAGTGGTGTATTAATGGTGTTTAATGTGTAGTGGTGTATTAATGGTGTTTAATGTGTAGTGGTGTATTAATGGCGTTTAATGTGTAGTGGTGTATTAATGGCGTTTAATGTGTAGTGGTGTATTAATGGTGTTTAATGTGCAGTGCTGTATTAATGTTGGTTAATATAATGTTCTGTAGTAATTAATGGTATGTAATGTTATGTATTAATGGTGATTAATCTAACGAAGGGGCTATTCGTACCCGGGTACCAGAAGTGAGAGGTTGTGATCAAAAATCTATTTTAAATTTTATTGTTTGATTTGCAAGACAAAATGGGATATCAAATGAAAGATAATTGAATGGACTATAAGTTTGTAAACTTAATTATTCAGTTTAACTTTTAAAAAAACTATCACAAATGACATCTGAATAGCACAGAGTCAAAATGGACCCAGACACGCAGCGCTGCCATTCGCACCCGGGTACCATTACACTCGAGCTATTGTCATTTGTGCTAGTTTCAGGTATTTTACTTTTCAGGTATTTAACTTGTTCTTGGCTTGATCATTTAACTTGTTCTTGGCTTGATCATTTAACTTGTTCTTGGCTTGATCATTTAACTTGTTCTTGGCTTGACCTTGAAGAGATTGTGTCAATAAAACTTTTCTTTGGAACGTGTCTGGTCATCAGTATAATTGTTGACAAAAAAATGTAACAATACTTAAGATGACAAAAATAGCTATCAATCGTGTCTCCACTGCTTGTCTTGACCACTGCTTGTCTTGACCACTGCTTGTCTTGACCACTGCTTGTCTTGACCACTGCTTGTCTTGACCACTGCTTGTCTTGACCACTGCTTGTCTTGACCACTGCTTGTCTTGACCACTGCTTATCTTGACCACTGCTTGTCTTGACCCATGTTTCATTGTAGAGCAGATCAAAGGGAAATAGGGTAGATAAGAAAGAGAGCCACTATGTAGGAGCTTTCCCCATGCGTCAAAATAATCCTCTTGGTGAACCATTCCAATGTGTTATGGTAACAAGCGAAATAACAACCCATGCCTTTCAACCCCTGGGCCCCCCATGACCAACAACCCGTGTCATACAACCCCTGGGACCCCATGACCAACAACCGTGTCTTACAACCACTGGGCCCCTGTTACCAACAACACGTGTTCTACAACCCCTGGGCCCCCATGACCAACAACCCGTGTCTTACAACCCCTGGGACCCCATGACCAACAACCCGTGTCTTACAACCCCTGGGACCCCGTGACCAACAACCCGTGTCTTACAACCCCTGGGACCCCGTGACCAACAACCCGTACCCTACAACCCCTGGGACCCCGTGACCATCCACCCACCGTGTCTTACAACCACTGGACCCCTCTTACCAACAACCCGTGTTCTACAACCCCTGGGCCCCCATGACCAACAACCCGTGTCTTACAACCCCTGGGACCCCATGACCAACAACCCGTGTCTTACAACCCCTGGGACCCCGTGACCAACAACCCGTTTCTTACAACCCCTGTGACCCCGTGACCAACAACCCGTTTCTTACAACCCCTGGGACCCCGTGACCATCAACCCGTGTCTTACAACCACTGAGGCCCTGTTACAAACAACCCGTGTTCTACAACCCCTGGGCCCCCATGACAAACAACCCGTGTCATACAACCCCTTGGACCCCGTGACCAACAACCCGTGTCTTACAACCACTAGGCACCAATGACCAACAATCCGCGTACTACAACCCCTGGGCCCAACAACGTGTGTTCTACAACCCCTTGGCCCCCGTGGCCAACAATCCGTGTTCTACAATCCATAGGGGGTCCTCGAGACCAACAACCCGATGTCTTAAAATCCCTGGGACCCCGTGACCAACAACCCGTGTCTTACAACCCCTGGGACCCCGTGACCAACAACGCGTGTCTTACACCCACTGGGCCCCCATGACCAACAATCCGCGTACTACAACACCTAGGCCCCCTCTACCAACAACGTGTGTTCTACAACCCCTTGGCCCCCGTGACCAACAATCTGTGTAGAACTTCTTTTCGCTCCCCTTAGCGTCAAAACCTGGCTACTGGCTACCTTACTGGTTACGCTACTACTACTGATGTAGTGAAGGAATAACTTAAAAATAACTTCATACATTATATCAGTTGTTAAATTAACATTTCATTTACTATAATTTTTTAATCAGCAAGATTGTGTTAGAATTACTTATGCTATTTCAACAATAACATAAATGATTATATGAATAAGATACATGATAGCAGCAATCAGCTAGATCATATTGACTATTCTATAGATTCTGTTATTGAAACCGAATGAGATTATATTGTGGCTTGAGGAAGTGCAGCGTTAGAATTGACCAAAATGATGTAGTCTAATAATGATATCTCTATACATGTGTACCCAGGGCCATGAGTGGCTAGATTTTAACAACGGAGTGTATGAGCCTCCTCGAGAAGACTGGTCAGTGGTGAGTGTCTATTGCAGGACTGGTCAGTTGTAAGTGTGTATTGCACGTCTGGTCAGTGGTGAGTGTCTATTGCTGGACTGGTCAGTTGTGTGTATTGCAGGACTGGTCAGTGGTGAGTGTCTATTGCTGGATTGGCCAGTTGTAAGTGTGTATTGCACGACTGGTCAGTGGTGAGTGTCTATTGCTGGATTGGTCAGTTGTAAGTGTGTATTGCTCGACTGGTCAGTGGTAAGTGTCTATTGCTGGCTTGGTCAGTTGTAAGTGTGTATTGCAGGACTGGTCAGTGGTGAGTGTCTATTGCTGGATTGGCCAGTTGTAAGTGTGTATTGCACGACTGGTCAGTGGTGAGTGTCTATTGCAGGACTGATCAGTTGTAAGTGTGTATTGCACGACTGGTCAGTGGAGAGTGTCTATTGCAGGACTGGTCAGTGGGGAATGTCTATTGTTGGACTGGTCAGTTGTAACTGTGTATTTCAATACTGGTCAGTGGTGAGTGTCTATTGCAGGACTGGTCAGTTATAAGTGTGTATTGCTAGACTGGTCAGATGTGTCGATTGCAGGACTATCATAAATAAGTGTCTATTTGCTGGATTGGTCAGTCGCAAGTGTCTATTGAAGTTCTTATGATCCTATAATGATCACAGGTCAGTGAGGGAAGTGAAGTTATTATGATCCTTTTTTGATCACAGGTCAGTGAGGGAAGTGAAGTTATTATGATCAAAAAAGCGTTTCTCTTCCAGTACATGCGGAAAGATTGGTGACAGGTGCAGATGACAGACGACACGGTACAGTCACAATAGGTACGGTTTCTTAGGTACAATCAAATAAGGTACAGTTTTATCAGGTACAGTTTGATTAGGCAATTTCAAAAGATTTAGTATTATAGGGAACATAGTTATGAGGTACAGCCAATGGCGTATAAAGTGGGTGCAGTCAATGGCGTATACAGTGGGTGAAGTCAATGGCGTATACAGTAGGTGAAGTCAATGGCGCATACAGTGGGTGCAGAGGGGCGGTCTGCCCGGGTGGCACCTTATGTAAAGGGGTGGAAGTGTTGACATAATGCTAAGTTTTTTCGTGGAATGGGGCTAACAAACGCTCTGTGCAACCCCAGGTGGCACTAACCCTAGATACGACACTAGGTACAGTCACAGCAGGTACAGTTTTGTTAGGTACAGTCACAGCAGGTACAGTTTTGTTAGGTACAGTTTTGTTAGGTACAGTACAATATGTACCGTTTGAATTTGTACAATCACAATAACTACAGTTTTAACAGGAGCAGTCACATTAGCTACAGTTTTAACAGGAGCAGTCACATTAGCTACAGTTTTAATAGGAGCAGTCATATTAGCTACACCTTTAATAGGAGCAGTCACATTAGCTACAGTTTTAATAGGAGCAGTCACATTAGCTACACCTTTAATAGGAGCAGTCACATTAGCTACACCTTTAATAGGAGCAGTCACATTAGGTAAGGTTTTAATAGGAGCAGTCACATTAGCTACACCTTTAATAGGAGCAGTCATATTAGGTAAAGTTTTAATAGGAGCAGTCACATTAGCTACACCTTTAATAGGAGCAGTCACATTAGGTAAAGTTTTAATAGGAGCAGTCACAATAGCTACAGTTTTAACAGGAGCAGTCACATTAGCTACAGTTTTAATAAGAGCAGTCATATTAGCTACACCTTTAATAGGAGCAGTCACATTAGCTACAGTTTTAATAGGAGCAGTCACATTAGCTACACCTTTAATAGGAGCAGTCACATTAGGTAAAGTTTTAATAGGAGCAGTCACATTAGCTACACCTTTAATAGGAGCAGTCACATTAGGTAAGGTTTTAATAGGAGCAGTCACATTAGCTACACCTTTAATAGGAGCAGTCACATTAGGTAAAGTTTTAATAGGAGCAGTCACAATAGCTACAGTTTTAATAGGAGCAGTCACATTAGCTACAGTTTCAATAGGAGCAGTCACATTAGCTACAACTTTAATAGGAGCAGTCACATAAGCTACATTTTTAATAGGAGCAGTCACATAAGCTACAGTTTCAATAGGAGCAGTCACATTAGCTACAACCTTAACAGGAGCAGTCACAATAGCTACAGTTTTAACAGGAGCAGTTAAGAACATTTAAGTTAAGCATTTTGATAGGCACATTTCAAACCAGGTACAGACATGTCTCTTTTTCTCTCTCACTCTCTCTCTCTTCTCCCATTCCTTTCCATCTCTTCCCTTTTCACTAATTCATCCTCTCTCTCTCTCTCTCTCTCTTCTCCCATTCCTCTCCATCTCTTCCCTTTTCACTGATTCATCCTCTCTCTCTCTCTCTCTCTCTCTCTCTCTCTCTTCTCCCATTACTCTCCATCTCTTCCCTTTTCACTAATTCATCTTCTCTCTCTCTCTCTCTCTAATCTCCCATTCCTCTCTATCTCTTCCCTTTTCTCTCACTCTCTTTCTCTGTTCTCCCATTCCTCTCTATCTCTTCCCTTTTCTCTCTTTCTTCTCCCATTCCACTCCATCTCTTCCCTTTTCTCTCACTCTATCTCTCTTCTCCCATTCCTCTCTATCTCTTCCCTTTTCTCTCTTTCTTCTCCCATTCCACTCCATCTCTTCCCTTTTCTCTCACTCTATCTCTGTTCTCCCATTCCTCTCTATCTCTTCCCTTTTCTCTCTCTCTTCTCCCATTCCACTCCATCTCTTCCCTTTTCTCTCACTCTATCTCTCTTCTCCCATTCCTCTCTATCCCTTCCCTTTTCTCTCTCTTTCTTATCCCATTCCTCTCTATCTCTTCCCTTTTCACTCACTCACTGTCTCTCTCTCCTCTTCCTCCATCTCTTCACTTTTATCTCTCTCTCTCTATCTCTTCTCCCCTCCCTCCATCTCTTCACTTTTATCTCTCTCTCTCTTCTCCCCTCCCTCCATCTCTTCACTTTAATCTCTCTCTATATCTCTCTCTTTTCTCCCCTCCCTCCATCTCTTCACTTTTATCTCTCACTCTCTCTTTCTTCTCCCCCTCCCCCACCTCCATTGTCCTCCATTAAAGTTACCATCTTACCGCCCCCCTACCCCCGTCTCTAGCCCTATTATTTGTTGTTGTTGTTGCAGTGCTTGACAGAAGAGTATCAACCAAGTGGAGTGTACCACGAGACAGCCTAACGACGCCATGGGGCCGTGGCCTCTATGTTCCCCAATCGACGTAACAGCCCAATGAATGATTTGACCCACCATGGAGTAGCTTTGGCAATTAAACCATGACCAATGGCCAGCGCTTCTCTCTGTTCAGTTATTCTGTATTGATAGTTCGCTCAGTCTTCTCACAGTTCAACAACGTCATGTCTTTGAATGATAATGTGTGTGTGTGTGCGTGTGTGTTGTTGTTGTTGTTGTTTGAAATCGTTCTCAAAATGTTTGATGTTGCTTGCATTCAGAGGTTCTCAACAACTGTCAGGGATTCTTAAAAACTGTTTGTTTATCCCGTGTTCATAGGTTTTCATACAGTTCATTTCTTTTGTTCTCAGGAGTCGGGGGGGGGGGGGGGGGGGGTTTTTTTTTAGGTTTGTCTTGTTACCACAGTTTAGGGGTCGCCCGCAAATTACGTCACGCACAAAATAACCTTTTTAGAGCCCCTTCCCCCCCCCCCATGTCACAAATTCTTGACACCACCCCCCCCCCTGAGCGTGACGTAGTTTGCGAACGACTCCTAGCTTAATTTCGGATTTATTTCTCTGGACATTGAAATATTCAATTGATTTTCCGGTGTAAACACAATGATGACGTCACACCATTTTCACAGCTTTGGGCTGGGCACCCAGGACACCATTTTCACAGCTTTAGGCTGGGCACCCAGGACACCATTTTCACAGCTCTGGGTTGGGCACCCAGGACACCATTTTCACAGCTTTAGGCTGGGCACCCAGGACACCATTTTCACAGCTCTGGGCTGGGCACCCAGGACACCATTTTCACAGCTTTAGGCTGGGCACCCAGAATTTATTTCTCTGGACATTGAAATATTCAATTGATTTTCCGGTGTAAACACAATGATGACGTCACACCATTTTCACAGCTTTGGGCTGTGCACCCAGGACACCATTTTCACAGCTTTAGGCTGGGCACCCAGGACACCATTTTCACAGCTCTGGGTTGGGCACCCAGGACATCATTTTCACAGCTTTAGGCTGGGCACCCAGGACACCATTTTCACAGCTCTGGGCTGGGCACCCAGGACACCATTTTCACAGCTTTAGGCTGGGCACCCAGGACACCATTTTCACAGCTTTGGGCTGGGCACCCAGGACACCATTTTCACAGCTTTAGGCTGGACACACAGGACACCATTTTCACAGCTTTGGGCTGGGCAGCCAGGACACCATTTTCACAGCTTTAGGCTGGGCACCCAGGACACCATTTTCACAGCTTTGGGTTGGGCACCCAGGACCCCATTTTCACAGCTTTGGGCTGGGCACCCAGGACACCATTTTCACAGCTTTAGGCTGGGCACCCAGGACACCATTTTCACAGCTTTAGGCTGGGCGCCCAGGACACCATTTTCACAGCTTTAGGCTGGGCACCCAGGACACCATTTTCACAGCTTTAGGCTGGGCACCCAGGACACCATTTTCACAGCTTTAGGCTGGGCACCCAGGACACCATTTTCACAGCTTTAGGCTGGGCACCCAGGACACCATTTTCACAGCTTTAGGCTGGGAACCCAGGACAAAGACAGATCAAAGACTTACTCTAGGCTGGGCACCACTATGTTGTCTCATTGCCCTTATTTGTTCCCAATTATCATTATGTTGTCCCATTACCATTATGTTGTCCCATTACCATTATGTTGTCCCATTACCATTATGTTGTCCCATTACTATTATGTTGTCCCATTATCACTTTGTTATCACATTACCACTATTATGTCCCGTTACCTCTATGTTGACCCATTCCAACTATTTGCCCCATTCCCTCTTTTTCACTGACGCACTGACTCACTGACACACTGATCATGGGATCTGAAGAACAGCAAAGCCTATGAAGTTGATTATTTTCATAGAGATCCCTCGTACACTGAAGGCTGCATTGACAAGTTTTTGCGTTTTGAGTTTTTGAATTCAATTTCTAAGTGACCTAAATTGACTCAAAGCCACAAACATGTTTACTGTAACTTATTTACTGTAACTTATTTACTGTAACTTATTTACTGTAACTTATTTACTGTAACTTATTTACTGTAACTTATTTACTGTAACTTATTTACTGTAACTTATTTACTGTAACTTATTTACTGTAACTTATTTACTGTAACTTATTTACTGTAACTTATT
>CAXITT010000197.1:953654-965949 GCA_964033795.1 Lymnaea stagnalis
ATGGTAACGGAAGCGCGATGTGATGGTTTTGATTAGTTGACGTCAACAACCATGGTTTTTTTTTTCTATTAGAATTTTAATCTCAAAGATTGATTGGTTCTTACATCTTTAAAACAATTTAATGAGTGTAAATAGTCATAAATATGTTTAGGTTTTTAACAATATAAGAGTTGTTTAATGTGTGTCTGTCTGTGCACTGCAGATGGCTGGTCAGAATGTTAGCACACTTGGTTAGTGCAAGAGAAGTCATTTTTCTCTTAATCCGCTCCCTAGAATTATTAACACATCATTGTACACGGTGTTCAATTAAAAAAAAAAAACCCACCAACTTATCGGTGTTCAATAACAACTATATCAACTCAATGGCATAGAGAGCTTATTGCTACTATTGCTGACACTGACAATGCTTCGATTTTAAGTGCTGAATAGTAGTTACATAAGGATGATGTTGACTTGTCTGGTGTATCAGTTCCGCAAGATGAAAATGATAAATCAGCTACTATAGACTATGCCCACCAGGGGCGTCATTTCAGGTTATTTCAAGGGGGAAGGGGGCAAGATCAAACCTTGTTCTGCTTGTTAAGTTGTCTATTACCGAATGCGCCACAGTACATAGCAATTTAAATATAACCAGCAATATCAGGGGGGGGGGGGGAATGCCCACGGCCCTACACAAATGATGTCCCTGATGCCCATTGTTACGATACAGCAACACCTGGCTACTCCATGGGAAAATAAAAGCAGCTAGAAACTATACTATAATTGGCAGCTATACTGAAAATAATCATATTTATACTCTCACAAACAATTATATGTAGTCTTTAACAAACTTTTGATTGATTCTGCACTATAAAATGTAAGTGTTAAAACTTGTTAACTTGTTGATTAACAGTAAATTAACAAGCTAAACATATAATAAAATGTTTTTCCTACAATTTTGTGTTATTAAAAATACCTGAGCGCAAATTAAAACGTATTTATAAATTTATTGATCTTATAATTCATTTTTAGGGGGGGGGGGAGTATAAAATGTTGACATAATTCAATTGGGGGGTCATCGAAAATTTGACAGTTGTTGACAGGGGGGGGGGGGGAGGAGGTCAAAAATTGCGAAAAAAATTGTTGACTTAATAAATGGACGACCCCTTTGATATTCCTACTTCATCTACTTCTTCGTATCCGAAAGTTTGATCGGAAGACATTTCGTCGACGGTAAATTGATCGACGGTAATTTGATCGAACATAAATTTGGTCGAATCTTATTTTCAGTATTTACGTCAATTACGTTACAATTTTGCCTCTTCTTTTTGAACGCATTATTGTGTTTTACTCTATAATATAGTGCGTTCAAAACGAAATTTGAAAACAAATTTGAAGTGTGAACCGAAAAAAAAAAGATTCGACCAAATTTCCGTTCGATCAAATTACCGTCGACGAAATTTCTTTCGATCAAATTTCCGGTAACCCTACTTCTTTGCTCCTGTAGTTTTCCCGTTAAACTCTGGGATTCCCCGCAACAGTAAGTCACATGTTTGAATGATATCATGTGACTTGAATTTACTCTCAGACTTGATGTTATGGACCAGTAAATGCGGAACATACGGAGACCCGATGGTGTGTTGTTGTCTTTGTGTGTCACACATAATGGTGGTGTGAAGAAGATATGTGCATTCAGGTTAAAGGTAAGAGTTCAAATGCCAAGAGCCAAGTCAGTGTGATGTATAAATGTGTGCTCTATTTTGTCTGAGAAATAAAATTATGTTTTGTAAAAGTGTTACTCTAAGTAAGAAAGACTCACTCGGTCTCAGTCATTACTGAGGTAAGACTAAGATTAAGATTATAGTTACAGTTACAGTAAAACAAAGTTACGTTTTTCGCTATTATTGTGCCTACAGTCTATTATACAGAAGACAATTATTATCATTGCTAGTACTAGTACTAGTAGATATTGAGACAAGGAAGATCATGGTTTAAAAATACAAGCACTAGTTACTAGGAAGGAACTGTCCCTGCTGCTCAGCAATTATTTAAGTAAGATTGTGGGACTATGACTAGGAAGGATCTGTCCCTGTTGCTCTGCTATTATTTAAATAAGATTGTGGCACTATGAATAGGAAGGAACTGTCCCTGTTGCTCAACTATTATTTATCTAAGATTGTGCCCAACGACTTGTGGAGACATCCTGTTTAATTAATGTTGACATAAACAAGTGAAGGATCCTGGTGGAGACATACTGTAATGGAGATACAAACCAGAGTATTCTAAAGTATTCTGGTGAGTTCATGAAAGAGGGAAAGCCAAAAACAAATGAACATTTTTACATTTAAAGGCAGTGTCAAATCTGGGCTGTGTGTGTGTGGGGGGGGGGGTGGAAGGTGCGCTCTTGGACACACTGGTCAGTCACTGGCACTGCTGACCACAAACCCAATTTGCTGATGCCAGCCTATGTTGCTAAGCACAAACACAAGTCACTTTCTGCAAACCTATGTTACTAACTGACTAACCACAAACTAGGTGTCACTAACCACAAGCCCATGTCATTAAATGAAACAACAAGACCCTGTTGGTAACTAGCAGCCCTTGTTGATGACCATGTACCAAGCCATAAGCCCATTCCAAGTAGTAGTAGCCAAACAGTGAATGTACCCTATCCTTGTAACTGTTAGCTTGTTTATAGGTAGGTACACATTTGACCTAGATAAGTATCAGTGTACATTACATAAGTACACTGTACAGGATGGATGCTACCTCTTGGCCCACTAGGCATCATTCTGGAGGAGGCTGATCTAACAGACTGGCACTGGCACAGACTAATGTGTTGACATGTTTTTGTAACCATCAGCACAGTGGTCTCATTTCTTTACTTTTCAAGTACAGTTGGAGGGGTGGGGTGGGTATCAACCTGGTCAGTGAATATGTTACACATTAGGTCTAGGGTCATGTACCAGCAATGTACACTGTTTGTACACATTTGATATATTTTACCATTAATCAGTATTGTTGTACACTATGATAGTACACATTTGACATTACTCCATATGGGTGTACACTTTGTATACATTTGACCTCAGTCAGTATAATTCTTTATTATATGACTGCACATTTAACTTCAACAAAACCCAACCATTTCATGCTGGGCACACTGTAGTAAAAACCAACCATTTCATGCTGGGCACACTGTAGTAGAACCCAACCATTTCATGCTGGGCACACTGTAGTAAAACCCACCCATATCATGCTGGGCACACTGTAGTAGAACCTAACCATTTCATGCTGGGCACACTGTAGTAGAACCTAACCATTTCATGCTGGACACACTGTAGTAGAACCCAATCATTTCATGCTGGGCACACTGTAGTAAAACCCAACCATTTCATGCAGGGCACACTGTAGTAGAACCCAACCATTTCATGCTGGGCACACTGTAGTAGAACCCAACCATATCATGCAGGGCACACTATAGTAGAACCCAACCATTTCATGCTGGGCACACTGTAGTAGAACCCAACCATTTCATGCTGGGCACACTGTAGTAGAACCCAACCATTTCATGCAGGGCACACTGTAGTAGAACCCAACCATATCATGCAGCATCTAATGACACAAAAGTTTTATATTAAACCAGTTATGAGACATTCTTTTAATAATGGCAGCTTGATCTTAAATTAGACAATGATAAATGGACCAAAATATTTACCAACACTAGGTCCACTTTAGTGTCATGTCACTTAGTTATCACGCAGTCTACATAATCATCACATCATGTTTACAATCAATATCTCCAAGTTATCAAATCAAGTTGCCACTATAGGCTTGTATACTTACAATTTATCTCAAACCATCTCCTCTTAATAAAGTCAAATAAGTTATAAAACATTTTATTGACTGATGTGATCTCAATCAACCACTCTCTCGGACAATTAAAAAGTATACCATATCCAGAGAAATGTTCGATTGGCCAAATGGATCAGCCACACAGAGAAATGTTCAATTTGACAACTAAATCAAGCTCACACAGAGAAATTTTCAAATGTCTGCTGTATGAACTGTCCTTTTGATTAAGTTTTGGTGTACTGTGGGCATTGATGTATTGATTTACACTTTTGTTTCTTTTTCTTTGTAATTAAGTTTCAAAAGATTTACATCATCATTAGTAGCGCTACAGCCCATGTAGGGCCCTGGCCTGCTCCACCACATCATATCCATTGATATATTATCCTAACTTATGTATATCTTATGTCACAATGTGTAAGTCATTGTTACACATCAACAATGGTTAAACTTCATTAATCTTACATATTCTGATGTGTCTGTATTAATTACCATGTAGATTAGTTGTAACCATATACAGTCATACCCTGGGGCAGTATTTATTTACATGGCCTTTACGGCTTATGTATTCCAAAAATATTCCTGCTGCATGGTTAATAGGCTTGTTTCAACATCAATTTCTTAATGTTTCTGATTCAGGAGCTTGGTGCCTGTGACTGACACAGCTGCTTGATGAAGGCAACTGAGCTGTTCGGGCTGTTTTGACATTGGTCAAGCTGAGAGAAGCTGGAACTTTTAGGGTTAACTCAAAAAGACAGTTCTGTAAAGGGACATTTGCTGAGAGGGAAAACTTACATCGTTTGGCCCCTGATACAATTTGAGATCCTCTTTGTCAAGTCAGCGAAGTCACCAATGGTCACAACATGGGCAACATTTGTGACTGTGACAAGAATGGCCAAGTAAGTATTACCTGGGAACCGCTGATTAGTGCACTGTAAACACTGTTAAGACAAAACTAACTGTCCTTTTTAAAACTATGTTAAATTCATACAAAAAATGTACTCCAGGCCACACCCAACACAAATCGCTCTAAACACTGTCAGATCTCTATCACACTCATCACCAGCCACTGTTCACACTGTCAACTACCAACATGTCCTAATTGCTATTATCCCCAATAATTGACTAAGGCAGTGTCACACTAATCTTTCCATGACCAATGACTAAATCAGGGTTGTTCTCAGAACTCCAATCTATTCTGGCGCCTCAAAAGATAAACATCTCTGTGTCATGTTGATGGCATACATTTCTGTGCCCATGTTTTCTCTCCAGGACAATAACGGTGTCAACCCCAGAACTCCCCTCTTATCTGGCAACTCACATCACACACCAATAACACGAGAGCCTTCAGGGACGGCCACTGGGCAGTCTGCTCGGTCATACAAGCCAGAGAAATCAGAATTAAGTAAGTTACATGTCAGTTACCTAATGAAGTCATTCAATGGACTACCTGAAAGACTGAATAGACTGTGACTAGTCTAGACTTTTATGTTTAGGTGATTTTGTTAAAAATTGTATTTTATTATGTCATCAATTTGTTATATTGAACTAATTAATATATTTACTATAGCATTATTATTTCTAATCTCAAATAAGTTGATTTACTGGATTTACTGGGTTTTTTGGGGATTTTTCAACCCACAACCTAAGTCAACCCATATTTTTAAATTTCTTACGCATTTCTTTTTTTTTTTTAAACTGTATTATCACACAGTAAGTTCCCTTGAAGAACTCTCCTTGATAAGCTTGGCTAGGATACAAAGTGTTCCATCATTGGATAAAACTTTTCAGGTTGGTATCTGATAGGATACAAAGTTGTCCATTGTTGGATAAAACTGTTCAGGTTGGTATCCAATAGGATACTAAGTGTTCCTTAGAAATGATTTTTCAATAGCATTAGTTTTCTATTTTTACAAAGACAGAAACATAATCTAAGAAGGTAACTCTGTATTTGTTGTATTTTATCTTGAATGAAAGAGCCTCTAGCACAATGGTTCTCAACGAATGGGTCGCGACCCCTTTGGGGTTCGCACGACCATTTCCCAGGGGTCGCCTAAGACCATCTGAAACACATGTACTTTACAGTTATGAAGTAGCAACGAAAATAATTTTTTGGCTGGGGGTAGCCACAACATGAGGAACTGTATTTAAGGTTCGCAGCATTAGGATGGTTGAGAACCACTGCTCTAGCACTAAGCAAACACTCCACAAGTCATGATGTGTAACTACTAATCTTGATGTTTAACTACTCCTTTTGATGTTCATCAACTGTATGGTGTTAGCAAGAAGGGCTGTGTGAAGGGGGCACTTGCCATGGCGTATTTGTGAATTAAATGATAAAATCCCTTGTACTTCACAAAGACAAGGGGGCAAAAATTGTCTTTTTACTTGTCTATTTTTAATCTATAATGGGGGGAGGAGGAGTGGGGTGTATACATGTTCACATTGAGAATGCTTGAATGAAATTATAATTCAAAACATGCTGGAAAAAAAAGAAAGGAGAAAATAAAAATGACCCAGAGGGGGGGGGGGGTGCGGGGGGTGCAGTTGTCATAAAATGTAATTTAACTAGGTGTTTGTTCTAATGAAATAAGGTTTTAAATTCTGCACTAGGAAATATTATCTGCTCTATTCAAAAGTTCACCTATATACCTTACTTGCCCTCCATACACACAGTAACTCTTTTGACCACTTTACCTCAGGTTAAACACACAGACTTATGCTTGTTTCAATTTAAAGAGATAAAAATAGTCTAAGATAAAGCCAAATTTTACTCAGATCTGTTGTTTTGTCAAATAGTTTGATGTCACTTGTATGTCAAATAGTTTGATGTCACTTGTATGTCAAATAGTTTGATGTCACTTGTATGTCAAATAGTTTGATGTCACTTGCATGTCAAATAGTTTGATGTCACTTGTATGTCAAATAGTTTGATATCACTTGTAAGTGTACACAGATAGCTTTTATAGTTCCATTTGCTTAAGACTTATAACAGTCTAACCCTCTTCTCCATCAACATGTAATATTTAGTATGTATCATTGAATTTAGGATTTAATATCATTTCTTTACCACCATGTAATTTAGGCAGGTTTCTTGAAATTACAATTGAATACATGTGTACAAATTATCTGTGTGTACCAGAATTATGGTATCATTTAATGCAGAGGTTCTGGCCCATGGGCCAGATCCATCCTGCCTGGCTGTTGTTTGGTTACCCGTGTAGCAGTGACAAATACCGAAATGGACAATTTCAATTTTACTAGCCAAACACATCCCATAAAATATATAAAAATTGATGGTCATTAAAAATGCTCTACATTTGAAATATTGTATTGTAATTTCCTCTTATGACTACAGATAAGATAAGATACGATAAGATGAGTGTGCATTGGAGTTTAAGCAGATTTTTTTCAAACTATAACCAGCCCCCCCCCCCCTTTCCCAAGTGCTTGTGGCAGTGAACTGCCCCATTTAAAATGTCTGAGGACCTCTGATTTAATGTATATGCACATATGGTCTAATGTATGATATAATTATTTAATTTATGATGTAAGGAAGTAATATATATGATGCAATATATGATATAATATATGATGTAATATATGATGTTTCTCTACCAGGATCATGGTAAGCTGTATAATGATCTGTATTCAAACTTTGTTGATTTGAGAAAATGTCTCAATGAATTCAAAGCAAAGTTTGAGGCTGACACTGCGGGAATTCCCACAATAACAGAGTGTCTTAAACTGTTGGCAAAGCAATGTGGTAAGTGCTTAATTAGTTAAACTGTTGAAGACTTCACTTGTCATTGCTGATATGTCTTTGTCCTAACATCCATATCCTATCCATCCCAGTGGCGCTACAGCCCAAGTAGGGCTTTGACCTGCCTCACCACTTCCTTCAGACCTAACTGATGCTTTTCTTTTCCATGCTTGGATTCCCAGCTGCTGTAGATATTTTCCACATCATCCATCCATGCCTTGGTCTGGCTATGAGCAGTTTTCCTCTGGAGTTTTGATGATGCATCCTCTTCACTGCTCTGTCATTTGGCATTCTTTCTAAGTGTCCCATCCAGCGTTGCCTGCCCTTTTTTATTTCTGCTACCACTAGTAGGATCCTGATATAGTCCATAAAATTCCTGGTTAGTTCGTATTCTATATCCATATTTATCCTTTGTTGGTCCATGTGTTTTTGGTGAAATTTTATAGAATTTTTTTCTTGTAATGTTTTTACTTTAGAGTATTTTGTGACTACTGAAGTATGCCCTGTTTCCCAACAATATTTTTTCTTTTATTTCTGTAAATAATTCATTTCTTACATTTATTAAGGATCCTAGATATTTGAAGTGATTTACTTTTCCAAAAGTCTGGGTTCTAATTTTAATGGTTTCATGTGTCTATCCATTCTAAAGTCATGTATTTTGTTTTTTGGTTGTTAACTTTTGACCCTGCTTGTAGTCATGTCAATATCCTACTGTAAGTTTTTCTCTTTCAATATCCTACTGTCAACTTTCACCTAATGCACTTGTTGCCTAATGGGTAGGCACAGTCTCTCTAAGGGTCTATGAGAGCTAAAGGGGGTCAATTGGAAAATAAATTTGTCTTTTTCATTTTTTTTAAATATTCAATTTTAAAGTATAGTTTCTATCCTATGCATTAAAGGGCCACCTAGATACTGGATTAACCATGCTAGCTCACTAAATATTAAACAGAAATATTATAAACTAGATATAGCCCGCAAACATTGGCGACAGCAATGCGTGAACTTCCCATCTAGTTAAGTTACTTGACAAAACATGAACTCAAGTAAGGCACATTTAAAAGAATCCCAATATTTGCTACACCCCCTTCCCCCATGAAATGTCACTGCACACTTTTTATTTCACGCCCATGAACTATATTAATATTCTCATGTCCAAACAACTTTTAAACCGAATATTTTTTATGCAATACTTAAATTGAGATGATTTCATGTCTGAAAAGAAAATATTATGCACAAAACGCAATTGCGTTATTAAATATATATATATATCATTTAGCGTAGTTATTGGGAATTATATTTTACGTGCTAGTGAACTCATTATTGAACCCCATTCTGGCGTATCTATAAATAGCCTGCATGGTGTTTGACCCGTCTTGTTTGACCTTTGCTGGCGAATTATATACAGGGTGGGCCAATAAAAGTGAGAACATCTCATAAAATGTAACGCTACGAAATGTTCTCACTTTTAATGGCCCACCCTGTATATAGATTAGAGAGAAACTGTAGCCATAGCAGGCCTCACCAGTGAACTCATAGACAGGTCTAACTAGTGAACTGTAGCCTTAAGAATAAATTAGGGAGACACTGAAGCCTTAAGAATAAATTAGGAAGAAACTGAAGCCTTAAGAATAAATTAAGGAGACACTGAAGCCTTAAGAATAAATTAGGGAGACACCCAAGCCTTAAGAATAGATCTAACAATCATGGAGTCCAGAGTAAAAACACCAAGCACATCATTATGTTAAAAATATATTATGTCTTGAATGTTATGTTGCTTGATTAACTGTGAATGTTTCTTAAATAAAATTTATTATGCACCATAATTTATTACCTTTCAAACCTTTCATAAAATATATTTTTTTTAAACTATCGCTGGAGTATCCAAATTTGTATAATATAGTTTAACTGGTTGCTGAGATTGGTAATCCTTGACTTAATATCTGCAGATGTTAAAAATAAATTTCAATAATAATGTTAGATAATCATTTTCAGATATACAACTTAAAATAAGAAGTTAAATATGAAATTCAAAAAAGAATTCCAAATAATAAGTTTAGGACTTCTGATTACTAAATTTATTTTATTTCTAGGCAATGCAAGACTCATAGGTTCAAGGACAAAGAATTGTATCCAAATCACCTATGACAAACGTTACGTTTCCCAGAATTGTGAGGGACAGCCAGAGGAAGTCCTTGAGACACTGGAACTTTACAACAAAGCTAACAAACTTATCAAGAATCTTCTCGACAAGGCACCCCAGGTAAGACAAGGCATCTCAGGTAAACAAGACATACCAGGTAAAATGTACCTCAATATGTACTATAGTAAACAAAACATATTCTTCAAGTTCTAATTATAAGAATATTTTTGTTTACCTCCATTGAAATTTACTTTAAAAATGAAAACGTAAATGTCATACAAAAGTTAGTCTACATGTGGAAGACGCATGGTGGAATAACTATTTGGGAAAGGTGTGCAACATTGTTAGGGCCCCTGTTCATTTAGAGACACCTGTATAATATTATTACCTGCTTTCCACAGGTTAATTGTATTTTAATAGTACTGTAACAAAATTCTTTTGAAATAATTTTATGTCAATTATATGTTTTCAGGTTACAATTATTAGTATCAATATGGGGAGGACCCAGACAGGTTAAGGGGAGGACCCATTCAGGTTAAGGGGAGGACCCAGTCAGGTTAAGGGGAGGACCCAGTCAGGTTAAGGGGAGGACCCAGTCAGGTTAAAGCATATTTAATGCATATTGGCTGTGTTGCTTAGGGTTGGAATGGATAGAAAGACTTTGACTTGGTATGCTTGTAATTGTAATTAGTTTTTGTAGTGTTGCGTTTGTTTTAAATGTGGTAAATTATAGATTTTTTTTTTACTTTTGTACCGCGCTTCGAGCCTTTTGGGATGAAGCGTGTTTTTTGAAATACACTTTATTATTATTATTATTATATGAAAATGTAGAGCCTTGTCATTCCCTATAATGATCCATCAGTTTCTATGGACAATAAATTTATAGCTATTGGCTACCAATGTAGGATGTTCTCCCTGCCCCCAAGGCATTAATATAGCCTGGTTGGACTTAAATGTTAGACTAAAAATTATAGGCTACAAATGAGAATACTAAAATTTTAGACTGCCAATTTTAAAATGCAATTGTTTTACCTTATTTTTTAACCATTTTTTCGTTTTTAAAGTTATAAAGAAATATTTATTTCAATTTTTGTTAATAGGTCAAAAGTTCCATAACTCTAGTTCTAGAAGAAGAGCATAAGTTGAAAAGAGAGGTCACCAAAGCAGATCCTGATGGCAAATTAGGTCCGGAACCTCTTAAACTGACCAGTCAAAACTTCATCAAGCTACACAAAATCCCAACCAGTATAGACACCATCAACAACTACACTAGTAAGGCTTTCAAGGAGATTGTCAGTGGATCAAAAATTTTGTTTGAGGACACCTAGGAGTTTTTTCTTGATATATATTTATGAACATAGTGCACTTGAGGAATATTAATTAAATGAACTTTTGTTACTTCCAATTTAGAATTTGGTAATTGGAATCCAAGCCAAATAAAATAATTGATGTTTATTTGTTACCATGAGATTGACTTGTATGAGTATTAATTTACACTTGTCCTTTTTTTTAATGGAACTGTTTTTTTTTAAATATCTGTACAATAAAGATGGAAAAAATAGCTGTCATCAAATATTCATTTTATGATTGAACGTTGTCTGTGCCATCAGATGGTTTTGTTGAATGTTGTCTGTGCCATCAGATGGTTTTGTTGAATGTTGTCTGTGCCATCAGATGGTTTTGTTGAATGTTGTCTGTGCCATCAGATGGTTTTATTGACACAACTATTTATTTGAATGTACGAGAAAATGACATGAGATGAAAAGTAATTTTTTTTTATTTACCCTTTTGAAGTATGTTTTTGAAATATTTCACTGATATTTTAAAGGGGATTTTATCATTTCCTAACTTTAAAAAAAATTAATATTTTTACACTAGCTCTTCTGACAGTGAGGGATTGCTTGTTTAGTCATCTTTTATGTTACATGGCTAGACTATTTAAACAAATGCTACATGGCTAGACTATTTAGTATACTTGAAATGGCTAAACTTTGTAAGACAAATGCAATTATATTTGGCCGGATGAAAAGGAGTAAAATTATGTTTTAAAAAAAATTTCAGTGGGCAAATGAAGCAAACTGAAGAGCAATTTGAAGTGATATGTATTTTCTAATATAATCCATCTTGATTGAAGTTATAAAAATATACTTGGCCACTGGTATCCAATGAATATTTATATATGTATATATATCATCACTTATATCATAAATCAGTCCTTAGCTACTGGTGTTGTTCCATCATCTTTTAAAGAGGCGATCGTCACTCCACTATTAAAGAAATCAAATCTTGACCCAAATGTGATGGAAAATTACCGCCCCATCTCAAATCTACCATTTATTTCTAAAATCTTAGAAAAAGTCGTTCTCCGCCAACTCCTGGATCACCTCACTCAGTTTGACTTGTTTGAACCATTCCAATCAGCATACAGGGTGCATCACTCTACTGAGACAGCTCTGTTGCGCGTCGTAAACGACCTTCTGTCGTCTTGTGATGAGGGCCGGGTATCGATTTTGTCTTTACTCGATTTATCGGCAGCTTTCGATACGCTCGACCACGGCATA
>CAXITT010000197.1:967225-979867 GCA_964033795.1 Lymnaea stagnalis
ATATATATATATATATATATAGGCTCTATATAAACTAGGCTACTGGTATTCAATGAATATGTATATATAAACTAGGCCAGTGGTATTCAATGAACACTTGTATGAATCTTCAAATATTTTCAATATCTGTTTGTTGTTTTGGCTTCTTTAGTTATTATAGAATGTTTACAAAACTAATGAAATATAAAGGAAAATGATAAAACTTATCTGACCCACGCATTGTTTCATCAAAAAACACGATATGGCATAAATACAGGTAAAATATTTTCAACCTGATTATATGTATAAAATTGTTGAGTGGTACAATGTGTCAAATTTAAAAGGTTCTAGATCTATTTGTTCTGCCATTGTCTGGTTTTAAAAGTTGGTCATTATATTTATATTTTTGCTAAAAATTACCCAATAATTATAATTGATCAAAATCATGTTTTTTTTACAAGTCTTTATTTTTTTTTTTTTTAAGGGGGGGGGGGGGGGGTTTAGAAAAAAAAAAACTNGGGTAAGGTAGATTTAGTAAAAAAACAACTCCCAAATTTCAACTAACCTGCCCTTTAATAGCCAAAAGTTTCCTTAATATTTGAATGATTTAAACACACTGAGCTGGACTGGTCATGACATATTTGACTGATATAGACTATTTAAGATCTATCTGTCATAGCTAGACTATTTGAGATAAATGACACAAAGCTTTACAATGTTTAAAGACATGTCACTTAGCTTTAAAAGTCAAGACTTATATGACATAACTAGATTAGTACAGGCAATATGACTTTTTCTTACATAGATGAAATATTTAAGATATGAACTCACAAAGAATTGTGGGTAATTTTAGAGTTAAACAAAGTTTATTTAAAAAATATGGTATTAAAACTTCCCTGTTTTATATCATTTGCCTTACACTGTTATGCTATGGTAGCATCAAAGATAAGTTATATGGAAGGGCTGGGTAATATCAGCTTCTACAGAGCCACCTTAGCCCCACAACATGAGTTAAGACAAGATTGAAACCCTACATTGCTAATGTATATATTAACACATTAAAAATCATGAAATAAAAAAAGAGTTTATTATAATAAGAGATAAAATACTGATTCAAATTGTATCAAAAAGATAATCTAATTATGTCTTTAAAATCACTCGGAGAAAAAGTGAATTTTCTCTAATCTTATAACAAATGCATGTGACTCATGTGTCAATAAGTCGTAATAAGGAAATATACAATGTGTAAATATGTATTGATGGTAAGAAGTTACGCATTTGTTTTTTGTGTAGGTAAATTGGTATGGCTGAAAAGCAATCGTTGTAAAATTGTATGTATGGATCTAATATTTAGTTATACTCAACTTTACTTATTCTTCTTATGCACAGCACTCTATTTATTCTAAAAGTACACACTTCTACTTATTCTTCTTCACACCACAAGGGATTCTGGTAGCGAAGATGAAGGGTTTTTGCAGGTGTTAAGGGTGAGTGTGTATCAGAGTTCAGAATAGTTTTAGTTGACTCCTCAACACATATAGGCCTAATTAAGGATATCCGAAAAAGCAAGAATTTCTGATGCATTTCAAGTTTTCTCAAAGTCTGATAACAAATTTTTGTTCCACTATATCACATTCACTACAGTTCAGTGACGTGTGCGAGGACCCTGACCTTGTACTTTTTTTATTTAACCTGACAAGAATGATAGTTTATAGATGCGATTTGTATGACTGATTTGATTATTTGTTCTTAAATTCTATCATCCTGGAGATAATAACAGCTGGAGCCTCTCTTATTCAGTTTTATATATTTTAATTTTTTTTAAATAATTCTATTTATAATAAATCAAGATTCATCTTAATAATAATAAATATCATTTTAATAACTATGAAACCATTTTTTTTTCTTAAATATGTAGGTCTATTAATAAGATTTTAAATCACTGGGATATAGATTGTAAAGCTTTCAGGTACCGGTCTTATTATTTTATGGTGTTACATATATTATTATTATGTTAATAATCTTGTTTGTTATCGTTTACCTTTTTTTAGTACATGGAAATTGTACTAAACTAACTTTTATATAAATCAGCAAGTCTTGATGCCTTGACATAGGTGTTCATAAAGATTTTTTTTTAAAAATTATCTCTCAAACTATTTTTTAAATCAAAATTTCATTAAGTTCTGCTTAACTTATGAGGCGCTTTTCTAGACCTAAGCAAAATCAATGTAAATCTTAGTCTAATATAAATCTTAGTCTAGCAACACATATTTTTAATATCCTATATTTTTTTACAGATCCTTGATTTATGAATACTAAAATTACAAGAATAATAAAGAAAGATAGATGCCAAAAAAAGATGAAATACCCTTTTAAAAAATGATATGGATATATTGGAAATAAAATAAAAAATGTTTCTTTCTTTTTCTTTTTTTTTTTGTTTAAACTTATAATATAAGTATTTATGACAGTGTTACAGAAATTTATTTTTTAATTGCCTTTTTTCTATAAAAAAAAAAAAAAAAAAAATAAAAAAAAAAAATAAAATAACTTTTTAAAAAATAATATTATTATTTTTTAAATAAAATTAAAAATTTTTTTTTTTTTTTTTTTTTTTTTTTTTTGTTTAAACTTATAATATAAGTATTTATGACAGTGTTACAGAAATTTATTTTTTAATTGCCTTTTTTCTATAAAAAAAAAAGTGATTTTTCTGAAACTTTATTTTTTATCTCAATTTTTTTTAACGCAATTTTGAAAAATGAATAGACTAGATGTCACAGTACAAAACGGCCAATAAAACAATCACCGAGTGCGGATCTTCAACTGAAAGATTTTTTAAAAATTGTGTGGGGGTAATTCCCCTTTATACAATGTTTACATTTATATCCATGGACTAAGCACACATGTTCATGGCATGCTAGATGGTTGTAATGTAAAAGGGGGTATTTGTTCAAAGTCGGAATTTTGGTGAGACATGTGACCGACTGACAGGGAAAAAGGATTTTATTAGTGCTTGTGGTAAGTTTTTAAGTGAGAAAATAATATTGTCGTCTTAGTTTTTGTCTTAGTCTTAGTCTTTAGACTTTAGTTTTAGTCGTTAGTAGACTTTAGACTTCACTTAACTTTAAGTTAAGTAGTCACTTAGTCCTAGACTTAGAAGTTAGACTTAGACTTCGTTAGTCTAATTTAGTCTAAATAAATAAAAATAGTAAACGATAAATATGGAATTAGTAATTTAAGTAATTACAATAATATTACTTATTAGTATTAATACTAATATTAATAATTTAATATAATCATTCAGTGAATAGCCTAGGCCTAGGCAGTAGCTGAGTAGGTGTAATTTGTAATGAATATAGTATAGATCGTCATCCCTGGTCGTGTTATAGCCTACTCTACGGTCTACTCTCGTACTAGTAGTAGTAAGTAAGTCGTAGTCATAGTCATATAATTCATACTGTGATGTAGTGAAGTGTAATTTAGATTTTAGTGTAATTGGAATACCATAATTGGTAATACTAACACTAAGTAAAGTTAGATAGTAAATAATGGTAGTGTAGATACTAGATATGGACAAGGTTGCATTCAAAAAGAAATTTGACAAAAAGTTGTTTGTGTGAACTGAACATGAGACTAAGATATTACTGATTAAAATTAATGATAGTGAATAGTGCAAATAGTATTTTGCATGAATTAAGCCTACTAGTACTAGTGAAACAGATACCAGTCCACTTGACCTATCCCACAACAATAATATAATTAAGCTGCAATTATTTTTGACCCATTTCAATCTGGCCAATGCAGTACATAGAACTCTTCATGTTCTGTGTTTGAGTATTTAATATTTTATATATTTCTATATTGTCTATATGCATTGATGTAGCTGGGGGGTGCGGATTGCACTGGATGACACCATCTCAGGGGGTGACACCTAATTAAAAATTGCATATTTACAGAGCACACACTGCTCGGTCTAACCGAATTTCATAAAAATAAAAGGATAACTAATCACATGTAAATTTTCCTCACATGTAACCAAACCGAATGTAGACTTTATTAAAAGTTCAAAGTTGATGAGTCAGAAGTGAGGGGAACCTACAATTAGGTCAGAAAAACAACTTTTTGGCCATGATTCAACGCTTTTTGAAGTGTTCTGTAACTTTCATGACAAGACACTATATTTATCTTACAATTAAAGTGTTTTGGTAATTTTTTTAAGTGACGGGATGCTATACTATATTTTTCTAAATTTTGAGAAATGATATATCATTGATAACAAATAAGATTTCGTCGGTCGATTCTTTACAGTTCTTAAATACATTGACCTCCTGACCTTCAATTAATTTGTTTTTGCTCTTGCCATTGTTGTACTATGGACTTATTTTAACAAGAAGAAATCCATCATGGAAGTCGGGGGGGGGGGTAACACTATAAGTTTACTGCACTGGGTGACACCAACCTTAGCTATGCCACTGTCTGTTTTGAAACGCACTCTCCTCAAATTTTCTTATTGGATAGGCATGGCGATTGATATGTTCTGGAGCAGGCCTGCACAACATAGGGCCCACCAGCACCCACTTTGCAGCTCGCGAAGTAACAAAATATTCATTATTATTATTTTCTTAATATCTTTCCCCCATTCTATTTGCTTTCAGCCCACACAAGTTTTTCATAAAGTATTTCGGCCCGCCATACATTTTGAGTTGTGCAGGCCTGGTCTGGATTATTTTTTGAGTGTACTATGTGTACTATACCGTAGACATTTGGGAGGATAAAGGTTCTCTGTAATGCATAGGCCTGATCAAATGGGTCAAAAATACATGTAGCTTAATTATATTGGTCCCATGCAAGGGTTGCAAGAGAGGGTATCAATATTGTGATATTTTATTCTAAATATGTGTATTAGTTTTTGCTATCACAATAATAATTATATAATATACTTTGGGGAAGGCTGTGCCTAAAATTAGGCTTTGACCAGTTGAAGCTTTTTCTTGCCCTGGCCCTGAAGAATGTATTCCAAAGTATGCCTAAACAAGCAGTATTAGCCTATATATTTCAAGCATTAGTGTGAAGCTTAAGGTTGTCAACTCAAAAACATATAATTTATGGACAAATATTTTATATCTCTACAATTTTTACAGACACGTGTAAATAGAATTGTTGATTTTGAAATATTATTTTTGTACATCTTTCTGTTTATCACTTTGTCCCTTCTTTTGGGCTATGAGATTTCTCATTTTGTTGCTCTTCAAGAGCTATTCGTAAAACTTCTCAAGTTTTTACGGACATGTCAATTTTGGTCAATTCTTTACAGATTGTCAATAAATTTACAGAGGGTTTGCAACCTGGTTAGGCTATAGACTATAGCGCCAAGTGCCTATATTTACTTTAGCATAGGCCTACAAATACTACAATAATCTATTATAATTGAGCATCCCTTTGGTAGGATCCTGTACACCAGAGCTCAGCAACATTTGTTCACACCCAGCACACCACAAGTGAAAATATAGTAAAAAATTGATGTAGCTAACATTCATTCATAATGGCGTGTAAAGCTAAATGTTATAAGATTATTGCCCTATCCAAAAACTGTCTGTAATGGACACAGTTCAGTGTTCACAGTTTTTGGCACCTTGGGAATATTCTAATACATGTTCTTTTTCTATCAACATGGCTACACGATTTGATCATTTATATTCTCCATGCTTTTCCTCTCCTATGTTAGTGTTAGTAGGACCCATTCCACCATGAGTTAGTTGTTCTGTACACCATCATTTAACTATGCTATTGTTAGTAGGACCCTGTCCACCATGAGTTAGTTGTTCTGTACACCATCATTTAACTATGCTATTGTTAGTAGGACCCTGTCCACCATGAGTTAGTTGTTCTGTACACCATCATTTAACTATGCTATTGTTAGTAGGACCCTGTCCACCATGAGTTAGTTGTTCTGTACACCATCATTTAACTATGTTATTGTTAGTAGGACCCTGTCCACCATGAGTTAGTTGTTCTGTACACCATCATTTAACTATGCTATTGTTAGTAGGACCCTGTCCACCATGAGTTAGTTGTTCTGTACACCATCATTTAACTATGCTATTGTTAGTAGGACCCTGTCCACCATGAGTTAGTTGTTCTGTACACCATCATTTAACTATGCTATTGTTAGTAGGACCCTGTCCACCATGAGTTAGTTGTTCTGTACACCATCATTTAACTATGTTAGTGTTAGTAGGACCCTGTCCACCATGAGTTAGTTGTTCTGTACACCATCATTTAACTATGTTAGTGTTAGTAGGACCCTGTCCACCATGAGTTAGTTGTTCTGTACACCATCATTTAACTATGTTTGTGTTAGTAGGACCCTGTCCACCATGAGTTAGTTGTTCTGTACACCATCATTTAACTATGTTTGTGTTAGTAGGACCCTGTCCACCATGAGTTAGTTATTCTGTACACCATCATTTAACTATGTTAGTGTTAGTAGGACCCTGTCCACCATGAGTTAGTTGTTCTGTACACCATCATTTAACTATGTTAGTGTTAGTAGGACCCTGTCCACCATGAGTTAGTTGTTCTGTACACCATTATTTAACTATGTTAGTGTTAGTAGGACCCTGTCCACCATGAGTTAGTTGTTCTGTACACCATCATTTAACTATTTTAGTGTTAGTAGGATCCTGTCCACCATGAGTTAGTTGTTCTGTACACCATCATTTAACTATGCTATTGTTAGTAGGACCCGTTCCACCATGAGTTAGTTGTTCTGTACACCATCATTTAACTATGCTATTGTTAGTAGGACCCTGTCCACCATGAGTTAGTTGTTCTGTACACCATCATTTAACTATGCTATTGTTAGTAGGACCCTGTCCACCATGAGTTAGTTGTTCTGTACACCATCATTTAACTATGCTATTGTTAGTAGGACCCTGTCCACCATGAGTTAGTTGTTCTGTACACCATCATTTAACTATGCTATTGTTAGTAGGACCCTGTCCACCATGAGTTAGTTGTTCTGTACACCATCATTTAACTATGCTATTGTTAGTAGGACCCTGTCCACCATGAGTTAGTTGTTCTGTACACCATCATTTAACTATGCTATTGTTAGTAGGACCCTGTCCACCATGAGTTAGTTGTTCTGTACACCATCATTTAACTATGCTATTGTTAGTAGGACCCTGTCCACCATGAGTTAGTTGTTCTGTACACCATCATTTAACTATGCTATTGTTAGTAGGACCCTGTCCACCATGAGTTAGTTGTTCTGTACACCATCATTTAACTATGCTATTGTTAGTAGGACCCTGTCCACCATGAGTTAGTTGTTCTGTACACCATCATTTAACTATGCTATTGTTAGTAGGACCCTGTCCACCATGAGTTAGTTGTTCTGTACACCATCATTTAACTATGCTATTGTTAGTAGGACCCTGTCCACCATGAGTTAGTTGTTCTGTACACCAGCATTTAACTATGCTATTGTTAGTAGGACCCTGTCCACCATGAGTTAGTTGTTCTGTACACCATCATTTAACTATTTTATTGTTAGTAGGACCCTGTCCACCATGAGTTAGTTGTTCTGTACACCATCATTTAACTATTTTAGTGTTAGTAGGACCCTGTCCACCATGAGTTAGTTGTTCTGTACACCATCATTTAACTATTTTAGTGTTAGTAGGACCCTGTCCACCATGAGTTAGTTGTTCTGTACACCATCATTTAACTATTTTAGTGTTAGTAGGACCCTGTCCACCATGAGTTAGTTGTTCTGTACACCATCATTTAACTATTTTAGTGTTAGTAGGACCCTGTCCACCATGAGTTAGTTGTTCTGTACACCATCATTTAACTATGCTATTGTTAGTAGGACCCTGTCCACCATGAGTTAGTTGTTCTGTACACCATCATTTAACTATTTTAGTGTTAGTAGGACCCTGTCCACCATGAGTTAGTTGTTCTGTACACCATGATTTAACTATTTTAGTGTTAGTAGGACCCTGTCCACCATGAGTTAGTTGTTCTAGGACCACCATCACCAATACCATCTTTTAGTTGTCCTAGGACCATGTTAATTTTTATGACTTGAAGCCTTTAGATGGCCTAAAAAGACTTAAACAATGTGAGTCCCCCAAAGGGTTAAATTATATCTCACACAATTTTCAAAGTAAATTAAAAATTTACTCCTCTAACAAAATTGACCCTTAAGATATAACATAATTTTGATATTTTCCAACTCCCTCTTGTTTTTATTTTTATTCTTCATTTTCTTGTAGCAAAGACTTTTATCTCATTGTCATTGTCAAAACTCACTTTCCATACATCTGATATTATACTTAGAGGAGATCAAGGAAAAAGCCTGACCCTATACCAGTGTCGCCAAACAATAACACTAAAATATGCCGGCCAATGATGATGGCCAATGATGCCGGCCAATGATGCCGGCCAATGATGATAATTTTCACAATTTTTAGTGACAAACATATTTTATGACAGTTTATGGGCACTTTAAAATTGAGCTCTTCCTCAGTTTTGTTCTGTGTATTTTTGTGTAGTCCCCTTTTTATCTGACATGATTATTGTTGTTAAATGGTTTATCTTTGTCTGCCTGTGCACACATGGTTGGTTGTGTTATAGAAATACTCTAAACCAGTGGTTCTCAACCTTCCTAATGCCACGACCATTTAATACAGTTCCTCATGTTGTGGCGACCCCCAGCCACAAAATTATTTTTGTTGCTACTCCATAACTGTAGAGAATATGTGTTTTCAGATGGTTTTAGGCGACCCCTGGGAAAGAGTCCTGGGGTCGCGACTCACAGGTCTAAACAGTACTTTAAACCATCTGTTGTCGTTTAACTCTTCATACCATCAGTTGGTTGTGGTAGTACTATGTGCACCATGAGTTAGTTGTGGTAGGACCATGTACACCATAAGTTAGTTGAGGTATGTCTTTGGATGCCCGTGGGAAAAAAGTCACAGGAAGAAAAAAAAGTCACGAAGAAAACTTATTATAAACTGTAATTGTATTTGTTTCTATATCACTGTTTATGATAGACTAAATATCAGTCAATGGAATCAAAATTCACAGGACTAAAAGTGATTGTAGGAAAATAACAAAATATGAAAATCAGACTCATTTACACAAACATATACAAAAATGATTATCACGTAAGTAAATAAATAGATAAGTCTGAAAGTAAAACAAGGTACAAAATCATTTGTATTTATTTTTATGAGAACAGTTGGAGGAGCACACCTTAAATTCTGACACGATTGGGAGGAACACACCTTAAATTCTGACACGATTGGGGAACAAATGAATTTTTATTTCTTTCATTCGGACCAACGGACCAATGCCACATTCATGACATTGGCCACATTGGGGCCATTGATGTTTTGTCTGGATAGAGTTATCCCTAAACTAGTATCACTTGCTTTCCTTTGATTCTTTTACTCCGTGAGAGGTGAGAATCAAATGACTATCCTTTTGTCTGAGAGCTTAATCTGTGCCCAATCGCTTACTACCATTTATTGTTATTCAATATTTAATATTCCTGCTTATTGGCTTTCATGTATAACAATGTCAATAATTATGAATAAACCATAGAACCAAATGGGTGATTATCATATATATATATATATAATATACATACATCACACACACACATTTAATTTCAAGCGAGAAACAAACCATGTTCCTGATGAGCCACCTCCTACTTCCATTTGCTCATATTCAGTTTATAATAAACAAATTACATCTCTGTGGACTTCAAATAAAAAATGACACCTAATACTAATAACAAGTTATTCTCTGATTATTTTTTGTGACTTTATTTCCTAGCAGACTTTGTGACTCTTTTTCTGCTCATCCTTTGTACACTATTAGTAAGTTGTTGTAGGATCATGTTCACCCTCTGTTGTCGTAGGTTTATGTACACTATTGTTGTGGTAGGACTATGTTCACTATTGTTGTGGAAGCACTATGTACACTAATTTTATGGTAAGTCTATGTACACTATTTTGTAGTAGGACTATGTACTCTATGTATCAGTTGTAGTACCATGTACACCATCTGTCAGTTGTGGCAGTACCATGTACACCATCTGTCAGGTGTGGCAGTACCATGTACACCATGAGTTAGTTGGGGTAGGTGTTAAGGTTAGAATCCCTGAGAGTCTTTGTTATCAATGAGAGTTAGGGCGCCTGACTAGACAATGAGGGGGGGGGTACTATACATGAAGGGGTGTACTCCACTGCTAGTGGCAGAAGGGTGCAGGTGCATAGTAGGGCAGGGGCGAACGAGGCACATGGTACGCGGAACGTAGCTATAGTGTTGCCAGTGAAACGTCATAATATATACATACCTATAGCTAGTTATTTCGCTTAGCTTGTTAGCGAAACCCATATTACTAATGTGAGAACCCGTGTTAGCTAAAGTTTTAAGTGTAATACAGTTTGTATAGTTAACTGGAGATGACTTTGTGGCAAGCACTCTTGTGTAGTGGTGTAAGAGTTTCGAATGCCGTACCCTAGACCAGTGGTCCCCAAATGGCGGTCCTTGGACCTTCATCAGTCCGCATGCCTAACGCTTCCGATCCCCATAACATAAATATTTATTGTCAAATAGAAATAAAAGTATGAAAATAAATTATGCACTGGTCCCTGGTAAAATTAAAAAAAAAAAAACGTGTTCACCAGACCGCCAAACTTAACGTTTAGGAACCACTGCCCTAGACGACAGCACCACCCAACCGAATAGTTGGCATTGGGACCATGTACACGAGTTTGTTGTGTTAGGACCATGTACACGAGTTTGTTGGCGGTAGGACCATGTACACAAGTTTGTTGGCATTAGAACCATGTACACGAGTTATTTGGCATTGGGACCATGTACACGAGTTTGTTGGCATTAGGACAATTTACATGAGTTTTTTGGCATTGGGACCGTGTACACGAGTTTGTTGGCTTTAGAACAATGTACACGAGTTTGTTGTGGTGGGTCCGTGTACATGAGTTTGTTGGCATTAGGACCATGTACGCGAGTTTGTTGTGGTGGGACCATATACACGAGTTTGTTGGCATAAGGACAATGTACACGAGTTTGTTGTGGTAGGACCAAGTATACGAGTTTGTTGGCATAAGGACAATGTACACGAATTTGTTGTGGTAGGACCATGTACACGAGTTTGTTGTGGTAGGAACATGTACACGAGTTTGTTATGGTAGACCATGTACACGAGTTTGTTGTGGTAGGACCATGTACATGAGTTTGTTATGGTAGGACCATATACACGAGTTAGTTGTGGTAGGACCATGTACACTATTATTTGGGGTGATGGGACCATTTACACTTTCTGTACATCCCTCTTTCCTGGGGTGTATCTGTTAGCCTCTAATGCAGGCGTCTCAAACTCAAATTATCCGGGGGCAGCAGGAGCTAGAGTCTAAGTGAGACTGGGCAGCAGGAGCTAGAGTCTAAGTGAGACTGGGCAGCAGGAGCTAGAGTCTAAGTGAGACTGGGCAGCAGGAGCTAGAGTCCAAGTGAGACTGGGCAGCAGGAGCTAGAGTCCAAGTGAGACTGGGCAGCAGGAGCTAGAGTCCAAGTGAGACTGGGCAGCATCAAGTATTCCACCACACTGTTATCTTTGCACACTATTAGATTGTCATTTTGCAATAAATCACTCCTCCAATTGTTTGTTTACACCCCCATCCCATACTAAAGTGATGTACGTGAGGGGGGGGGGCTGAAGTGGGTGGCACACATAGGGGCAAGTTGGGGATTATAATGGTGGTACACCCAGTTTGTGGGGGGGGGGGTGGTATTTATATTTTAAAAGGTAAATGTGAGGCAGGGCTGGGGGTGGCATTATACCTTAGCAGGGACGTCATTTTGGGTAGGGCGGGGGGCATTCCCCCCTGAATTTGTTTCATTGGTTATCAGTTATCAGGAGGACAGCATAAAATAAATGAGACAAAAATAAACAATTGGTTTATTTAAAAGTAACTGGAGAAATCGTCACTCATAATGTGTGACATTCTTCTTTAAAGTGATATGCACTGTAAGCTCCCCCCCCCCCACCACCGTCCCCCGTATGGTGGGGCAGGAGATAACACGCCTATGAAACATTATTGTGAAGGAAACACCTCTGTCTGGGTCTCGTATGGTTCTTATTTTTTGTTTTTTTAAAGCTTAAGAGCACCCGGAACTAGGAGATTGGCCTTGAGACTGCTGAATAGGAACTACTGGAGCTCAGTGTTGACGTGGAATCAAATGGTGACTCAGTCACGTGGGGGGCACTGGGCGGTGGTTTGACATACTATCGATGGAAAGGACGTGGTAGGCAGAGATGTGACAGTCTAGGTAGGCAGAGGTGTGACAGCCCAGGTAGGCAGAGGTGTGACAGCCTTGGTAGGCTTAGGTGTGACAGTCTAGGTAAGCAGAGGTGTGACAGCCTTGGTAAGCAGAGGTGTGACAGCCTTGGTAGGCTTAGGTGTGACAGCCTTGGTAGGCTTAGGTGTGACAGTCTAGGTAAGCAGAGGTGTGACAGTCTTGGTAAGCAGAGGTGTGACAGTCTTGGTAAGCAGAGGTGTGACAGCCTTGGTAGGCTGAGGTGTGACAGTCTAGGTAGGCAGAGGTGTGACAGCCTTGGTA
>CAXITT010000197.1:980861-996239 GCA_964033795.1 Lymnaea stagnalis
TCTTGGTAGGCAGAGTCGTGACGGTCTTGGTAGGCAGTGGCGTGACGGTGTTGGTAGACAGTGGCGTGACGGTCTTGGTAGGCAGAGGCGTGACAGTCTTGGTAGGCAGAGGCGTGACGGTCTTGGTAGGCAGAGGCGTGACAGTCTTGGTAGGCAGAGGCGTGACGGTCTTGGTAGACAGAGGCGTGACAGTCTTGGTAGGCAGAGGCGTGACAGCCTTGGTAGGCAGAGGTGTGACAGTCTTGGTAGGCAGTGGCGTGACAGCCTTGGTGGTCAGAGGTGGGAGAGGTGAAATCCAATATGGATTGAGTATGACCCTACACGATATCACCATCGTCTACCTGACCACCAGTACAACTCTACCGTGACCACTAGATGGTGAACCTTGACTGCCTGTCATCCTGGTCGTCCGTGCCGCCTCTGACTCCGATTCATGTTCCTGCTCCATGGGTTGTTACGTCGCCCACGCCATGTGGTCTGTTGCTGGTTACACTTGAGTGGCTGTCCCCCACGCCCACGCCATGTGGTCTGTTGCTGGTTACACTCGAGTGGCTGTCCCCCACGCCCACGCCATGTGGTCTGTTGTTGGTTACACTTGAGTGGCTGTCCCCCACGCCCACGCCATGTGGTCTGTTGTTGGTTACACTCGAATGGCTGCAGCCAGGAACGTGTAGAATGTATGCCTGCCTACATTTTGGCTTCTCAGATAATGGAAGAGTCCATTCTTGTGACGCTATGGTCGACTGATAGAGACAGGCTGACCGAGTCCAAACCAGGGGTCCTCGGATCTCTGTGTTGAGACATCAACGTATCGACATCCTGGGATACACTGCTGAAAGATAACGTTGGGGTAAACATTTATAACACTGTGACAGTGGTGAATGTGTTGGAATATAACACTGTGACAGTTGTGGGTGTGTTGGAATATAACACTGTGACAGTTGTGGGTGTGTTGGAATAGAACACTGTGACAGTTGTGGGTGTGTTGGAATATAACACTGTGACAGTTGTGGGTGTGTTGGAATATAACTCTGTGACAGTTGTGGGTGTGTTGGAATATAACACTGTGACAGTCGTGGGTGTGTTGGAATATAACACTGTGACAGTCGTGAGTGTGTTGGAATATAACACTGGGACATCCGTGTGTGTGTTGGAATATAACACTGTGACAGTTGTGGGTGTGTTGGAATATAACACTGTGACAGTCGTGGGTGTATTGGGCACAGGTACTAACATCAGGCAGGAAGTGTGCAGCTGATGAGTGCTTGTATTAAACATGTAGGTAGCAGTGATTAGTTCAGAAATTTTTCCCCGGGGCGCACTCAAGATTTTTCGGGTTTGGGGGGGGGAGATTTATTTTTGGACATATTTTTGCTCGGGGGGGGGGCAGTGACCCCCCGGAGATAAAGCTGAAAGAAACCCTGGTAGGTAGTCATGGCGTGAGAACCCTTGGTCTTAATAGCAATGCCTAAATGAACAATGTCGATGCGGGCTGATCCTATCTGCGGCTATCAGTTTAACGGTCGAGATAGGGACGACGTCATCCTAGTGATCCTGGCGAGAAACTGCCGTCAACCGACCGGGCATACCCAACAACGGCATCCCACTGGACCACTCACTTTCATCGTGATCACGAGGTCAGGACAGGATGCCAGGTTGGTCAGTGGAGTCCTAGTGGTGACGCCGTCTGTCTAGTGGTCGGGTCTAATTATAGTTCATTCGTTGTTTTATTCAATGCCTGGAGCATGTCGCCACTCAGCGTTGCGTCACAACATCCTGTCCTGAGGTTGAACAACGCGCCCCTTTCTTTAGTGTGATTGATGGCGCCCCGGGCAGTGCATCAACTGTGACGACTGGACGTTGTGGTCGCTACGCACGTCTCATGTGACGCTGTTTACGGATGTCGCCGCGGTACAGCTCGGGAGTTAGGTAGTCCAGTCGTTGGCTTAATGTGACCACTGTGTGTTAGTTGTATGTTAATGTGGCCACTGTATTAGTGGAGTGTTAATGTGACCACTGTGTTAGTGGTATGCAGTAAAGGTAGTCTTGAATGTATCTCATTGTGTAGAGCGGCTAATCTCTGTGTGTGGCCTTAGGTCACTATTTGGTCGAACTTCGAACTGCCTGCGGATCAGCCGGTCACACGAGGTGTCCAGAACAGGACGCTACCCAAACAGTAGACGGAGCTAAGGACTAGTCTCTATTTATTGTAAGTTGTTTATTTACTCACAACTGATCGACGATAATCATTCACCATGTTATTATGTAGGTAGCCATACGGGGCATGTCTAGTTGAAATCTGTATAAGTAGGTAGCCATACGGGTCATGTCTAGTTGAAATCTATATAAGTAGGTAGCCATACGGGGAATGTCTAGTTGAAATCTATATTAGTGGGTAGCCATTCTGGACATGTCTAGTTGAAATGTATATAAGTGAGTAGCCATTTGGGACATGTCTAGTTGAAATCTATCTAAATGGGTAGCCATACGGGACATGTCTTGTTGAAATCAATATAAGTTTAGTATGTAGCCATACGGGACATGTCTAGTTGAAATCTATATAAGTAGGTAGCCATACGGGACATGCCTAGTTGTAAACTTCATAAGTGGGTAGCCATACGGGACGTGTTTAGTGAAAATCTATATAAGTAGACAGCCTTTCGGGATATGTCTAGTTAAAATCTAGATACGTAGGTAGCCATATGGGGCATGTCTGGTTGTAAACTATGTTAGTGGGTAGCCAAATGGTACATAATCTATATTTATAAATAGGTAGCCATACGGGACATGTCTTGTTGAAATCAATATAAGTAGGTAGCCACACACGCTATGTATGGTTGAAATCTATATAAGTATATAGCCATATGGGACATGTCTTGTTGAAGACTATATAAGTAGGGAGCCATACGGGACATGCCTAGTTATAAACTTCATAAGTGGGTAGCCATAAGGGAGTTGTTTAGTGAAAATCTATATAAGTAGATAGCCATTCGGGACATGTCTAGTTGAAATCTAGATAAGTAGGTAGCCATAAGGGGCATGTCTAGTTGGAACATCTAAGTTGGTAATACATGGCATAGTCTATGAGCACTGAAGTTAGAGATGACCCAGTCAATATTCTTTAGCCTGCCTCCCGTCTCCCTTCCTTCCCCCTCCCCATGATGGATTGTAAGTATTGAATGTTTGAACCACAGCTATAAACGTGCTGTATATTTTATAGTTTCCCCTTGTTATTGAGTTAATGTCAGTTTCAGGTGGTTACATGTCCTGCCAGGTCTGACTTAAACTAGTTCACAGCTAGGCTACTTGCTAGGTGTTCCACTATAGCATGTAGCAAATACTGTCGGATACCCTTGGCTACTCTGGGAAGGTAGCACTCAGGGTTTCTTTCAGCTATATCTCGGGGGGAGGGGGGTGCAGTGCCTCCCTGGGTTTAAAAATATGTCCAACAATAAATCAACTGGAACTGCCCCCCCCCCCGAAAAATCTAAAGTCCCCCCCACCCCTTTCCCGGTAAACATTTCTGAAAGAAACAGTGGTAGCAATTTGTTGGAAACGACAGAATAAACATCCCTGAACGCGTGACCTTGACACAGCGTGACCTTGACACAGCGTGACCTTGACACAGCGTGACCTTGACACAGCATGGCACTTAAATACCCAAATGTATTTGCTGCTACGATCTCTGCTTGTGTGTCAAAGTTGGATTTCTCCCACTCCTTCCAGGCCAGTAGGTCAGGCCATCTTGTCGAGTGCTAGTTAATCAGTACCAACAGATAAATACATCTTAAACAATTCGGATTACAACCGGATATCCGGCTTTCATTAACTCTCCAATTTGGACTTTCCCAAAACATTTCCAAATTTGCTATCCCTAGCCAAGCCAAATCCCCCACCGCCACACCCCTTTTCCCATTACCTAAGAAAACGTGTTGCTATGCTTATTACGTTAGCTGTCGGTTCAGTGACAGTTTAGGACAAAACACAAATAGCTCATCCGGGATATCATAGACAGATTTTACTTCCTAGCAACGTGTTAACCAGGGACATCCCCCCCCCCCCATACGTTACAGGCTCTGTTAGCACTGTGTCTGGATTTACCTGCAAGAGTGCATTACAAGCGAGGGAATATCAAGGGCGATAAATCTGTAATAGGATGTGCAATTAGGCGGAGTTATCTCTAAATAATTGTGATATCGATGTGGCAATCTTACATTTTTGAACTACCTCGTACCGGGAAAATGTTTGTCCAGATGACCTTCTTTATACATGTCTTGTTGTCCTTCATTACATATGTCATGATGTCCTTTTCATGTTTCCTGATATTCTTCTTTACACATGTCCCAATTATAGACCGACCGAATTTCGGTTTCGGCGCCGAAAGTGGTCATTTTATCACTTTATGCCAAGTTTCGGTTTCGGCCGAAACTGAAAGTTAACTTTCGGCTTAATTTCGGTTTCGGCCGAAAGAGAAAAGTTATTTTTTGGTTTTTTTTCGGTTTCAGCCGAAATTGACTTAGACCTTCGGCCATCCGGCCGAAAGTGACTGAAGTTTTCGGTCATCTGATTCTCAGCAAAAGCGATATTTAACAACAAACTAAGCGACATTTAAGAACAAACTAAAAGATCTTTAAGAACAAATTAAGCGATCTTTAAAAAAAATCTAAACGATCTTTAAAAATAAACAAAGTGATCTTTAAAAACAAATAAAGCGATCTTTAATTAAAAAAACTAAACCATCTTAAAGAACAAATTAAGCGATTTTTAAGAACAAACTAAGTGATCTTTAAGAACAAAACAAATTATCTTTAATAGTAAACTAAATGATTTATAAGAATAAACTAAGCGATCTTTAACAGAAAACTAAATGTTCTTTAGGAACAAACTAAAAGATCTTTAAGAACAAACTAATTGATCTTAAGGAACAAAATCAATATCTATCAGAAAAAACTAAGCGATCTTTATGAAAAAACTAAGCAATCTTCAACAACAAAATAAGCGATCTTTAAGAACAAACTAAACGATTTTTAATAACAAACTAAAAGATCTATAAAAACAAACTAAATAATCTTTAAGAACAAACTGAATGATCTTTAAGAACAACTAAGCGATATTTAAGATAACTCAAACTTAGCAATCTTTTAATAACTCAAACTTAGCGATCTTTAAGAAAAAACTTAGCGATCTTTTTTTGAACAAACTAAATGATCTTTAATAACAAACTAAAAGATCTTTAAACAAAAACTAAGCGATCTTTAAGAACAAACTAAGCGATCTTAAAAAACAAATTAAACGATTTTTAACAACAAACTAAGCGATCTTTATGAACAAGCTAACCGATCTTCAAGAAAAAATAAAGCGATCATTAAAAAAACTGAACGATCTTTAACAACAAACTAAGCGATCTTTAAGAACAAACTAAACGAGCTTTAAAAACTAGAAGTTATATTAGATGTTTATTTATTAATATTCACGATTATCTCATTGTTTATAAAAAGAATGTAAATGTTTATACTTTCTCCCATCATTTTCGATGTATGCAGAATGTATGCGGGAACGAATTTCAAAATATCTAAATTTTTCATTTTCGGCTTCGGTTTCGGCCGAAAGTCATTTTTAACTTTCGCTATTTTTTCGGTTTCGGCCGAAAGTCATTTTTAAACTTTTGGTATTTTTTCGGTTTCGGCCAAAAGTCATTTTAAACTTTCGGCTTCGTCCGAAATCAGAAAATCAGTTTCGGTCGGTCTCTAGTCCCAATGTCCTTCTTTGCATATATTGTTATGCCCTTCTTTACTCGAGTCCTAATGTCTTTATTGCCATATCCTTGTTTCCTTCTGTAATGTCCCTCTTTACATATTTCCAAATGCCCTTTTAACATATGTCCTAATGTCCTTCTTTACATATTTCCCAATGCCTTTCTTAACATGTGTCCTCGTATCCTTCTTTAAATATGTCCACATGTCCTTATAATGTGTTCCAATGACCATATTACAGATTTCCGGGTGTCTTTCTTTTTTCTTAAAAGACTTTTTACCATAAGACATGAATGGCCATTGTTTGATTCAGTTGTTACCATAAGACATGAATGGCCATTGTTTGGTTCAGTTGTTACCATAAGACATGAATGGCCAATGTTTGATTCAGTTGTTACCATAAGACATGAATGGCCATTGTTTGATTCAGTTGTTACCATAAGACATGAATGGCCATAGTTTGATTCAGTTGTTACCATAAGACATGAATGGCCATTGTTTGATTCAGTTGTTACCATAAGACATGAATGGCCAATGTTTGATTCAGTTGTTACCATAAGACATGAATGGCCATTGTTTGATTCAGTTGTTACCATAAGACATGAATGGCCATTGTTTGGTTCAGTTGTTACCATAAGACATGAATGGCCAATGTTTGATTCAGTTGTTACCATAAGACATGAATGGCCATTGTTTGATTCAGTTGTTACCATAAGACGTGAATGGCCATTGTTTGATTCAGTTGTTACCATAAGACATGAATGGCCATTGTTTGATTCAGTTGTTACCATAAGACGTGAATGGCCATTGTTTGATTCAGTTGTTACCATAAGACATGAATGGCCAATGTTTGATTCAGTTGTTACCATAAGACATGAATGGCCATTGTTTGATTCAGTTGTTACCATAAGACATGAATGGCCATTGTTTGGTTCAGTTGTTACCATAAGACATGAATGGCCATTGTTTGGTTCAGTTGTTACCATAAGACATGAATGGCCATTGTTTGGTTCAGTTGTTACCATAAGACATGAATGGCCATTGTTTGGTTCAGTTGTTACCATAAGACATGAATGGCCATTGTTTGGTTCAGTTGTTACCATAAGACATGAATGGCCATTGTTTGGTTCAGTTGTTACCATAAGACATGAATGGCCATTGTTTGGTTCAGTTGTTACCATAAGACATGAATGGCCATTGTTTGGTTCAGTTGTTACCATAAGACATGAATGGCCATTGTTTGGTTCAGTTGTTACCATAAGACATGAATGGCCATTGTTTGGTTCAGTTGTTACCATAAGACATGAATGGCCATTGTTTGGTTCAGTTGTTACCATAAGACATGAATGGCCATTGTTTGGTTCAGTTGTTACCATAAGACATGAATGGCCATTGTTTGGTTCAGTTGTTACCATAAGACATGAATGGCCATTGTTTGGTTCAGTTGTTACCATAAGACATGAATGGCCAATGTTTGGTTCAGTTGTTACCATAAGACATGAATGGCCATTGTTTGGTTCAGTTGTTACCATAAGACATGAATGGCCAATGTTTGGTTCAGTTGTTACCATAAGACATGAATGTCCATTGTTTGGTTCAGTTGTTACCATAAGACATGAATGGCCATTGTTTGGTTCAGTTGTTACCATAAGACATGAATGGCCATTGTTTGGTTCAGTTGTTACCATAAGACATGAATGGCCAATGTTTGGTTCAGTTGTTACCATAAGACATGAATGGCCATTGTTTGGATCAGTTACCATAAGACATGAATGGCCAATGTTTGGTTCAGTTGTTACCATAAGACATGAATGTCCATTGTTTGGTTCAGTTGTTACCATAAGACGTGAATGGCCATTGTTTGGTTCAGTTGTTACCATAAGACATGAATGGCCATTGTTTGGTTCAGTTGTTACCATAAGACATGAATGGCCAATGTTTGGTTCAGTTGTTACCATAAGACATGAATGGCCAATGTTTGGTTCAGTTGTTACCATAAGACATGAATGGCCATTGTTTGGTTCAGTTGTTACCATAAGACATGAATGGCCATTGTTTGGTTCAGTTGTTACCATAAGACATGAATGGCCATTGTTTGGTTCAGTTGTTACCATAAGACATGAATGGCCATTGTTTGGTTCAGTTGTTACCATAAGACATGAATGGCCATTGTTTGGTTCAGTTGTTACCATAAGACATGAATGGCCATTGTTTGGTTCAGTTGTTACCATAAGACATGAATGGCCATTGTTTGGTTCAGTTGTTACCATAAGACATGAATGGCCATTGTTTGGTTCAGTTGTTACCATAAGACATGAATGGCCATTGTTTGGTTCAGTTGTTACCATAAGACATGAATGGCCATTGTTTGGTTCAGTTGTTACCATAAGACATGAATGGCCATTGTTTGGTTCAGTTGTTACCATAAGACATGAATGGCCATTGTTTGGTTCAGTTGTTACCATAAGACATGAATGGCCATTGTTTGGTTCAGTTGTTACCATAAGACATGAATGGCCATTGTTTGGTTCAGTTGTTACCATAAGACATGAATGGCCATTGTTTGGTTCAGTTGTTACCATAAGACATGAATGGCCATTGTTTGGTTCAGTTGTTACCATAAGACATGAATGGCCATTGTTTGGTTCAGTTGTTACCATAAGACATGAATGGCCATTGTTTGGTTCAGTTGTTACCATAAGACATGAATGGCCATTGTTTGGTTCAGTTGTTACCATAAGACATGAATGGCCATTGTTTGGTTCAGTTGTTACCATAAGACATGAATGGCCATTGTTTGGTTCAGTTGTTACCATAAGACATGAATGGCCATTGTTTGGTTCAGTTGTTACCATAAGACATGAATGGCCATTGTTTGGGTCAGTTTTTACCATAAGATATGAATGGCCACTGTTTGGTTCAGTTTTCTGTATCTTTTTGTCTATTTAACCCCCCCCCCCTAACCCTTTCTGTATTATGAATAGAACTGTTCTTATTTTTACATAAAATATTTTATTTGCAACCTCAAGAATATATGCTGATGTGTAGAGGTAATTTAAATATGCTGATGTGTAGAGGTAATTTAAACAAGCTAATGTGTAGAGGTAATTTAAATATTCTGATGTGTAGAGGTAATTTAAACAAGCTGATGTGTAGAGGTAATTTAAACAAGCTGATGTGTAGATGTAATTTAAATATGCTGATGTGTAGAGGTAATTTAAATATTCTGATGTGTAGAGGTAATTTAAACAAGCTGATGTGTAGAGGTAATTTAAATATTCTGATGTGTAGAGGTAATTTAAACAAGCTGATGTGTAGAGGTAAATTAAACAGGCTGATGTATAGAAGTAATTTAAACATGCTGATTTATAGAGGTGATTTAAACATGCTGATGTATAGAGGTGATTTACCTCCATTCCGCCATGGCAGATCCAAGAGAGCTGACAAACCCATGTCTTACAACCCGATCTTGTAGAAATGAATCTTTCAACGTGTCTTCGATCTATCTATTGGAACCTATCCTCCATTTATCCAGTCTGGTGGTCTTGTCTGGTGGTCTTGTCTGGTGGTCTTCAGTCTGGTGGTCCTGTCTGGTGGTCTTTAGTCTGGTGGTCTTCAGTCTGGTGGTCTTCAGTCTGGTGGTCTTGTCTGGTGGTCTTCAGTCTGGTGGTCTTGTCTGGTGGTCTTCAGTCTGGTGGTCTTGTCTGGTGGTCTTCAGTCTGGTGGTCTTGTCTGGTGGTCTTCAGTCTGGTGGTCTTGTCTGGTGGTCTTCAGTCTGGTGGTCTTGTCTGGTGGTCTTCAGTCTGGTGGTCTTGTCTGGTGGTCTTCAGTCTGGTGGTCTTCAGTCTGGTGGTCTTGTCAGGTGGTCTTCAGTCTGGTGGTCTTGTCTGGTGGTCTTCAGTCTGGTGGTCTTGTGTCTGGTTGTCTTGTCTGGTGGTCTTCAGTCTGGTGGTCTCGTCTGGTGGTCTTCAGTCTGGTGGTCTTGTCTGGTAGTCTTCAGTCTGGTGGTCTTGTCTGGTGGTCTTGTCTTGTAGTCTTCAGTCTGGTAGTCTCCAGTCTGGTGGTCTTGTCTGGTGGTCTTCAGTCTGGTGGTCTTCAGTTTGATGGTCTTGTTTGGTGGTCTTCAGTCTGGTGGACTTCAGTATGGTTGTCTTCAGGTTGGTGGTCTTCAGTCTGGTAGTCTTCAGGTTGGTCTTGTTCGTGGTCTTCAGTCTTGTAGTCTTCAGTCTGGTGGACTTTCAGTCTGTCAGTCTCCTATCAGGTGGTTTTCAATATGATGGTCTTCAGTCTGTCCGTCTTCAGTCTGGTGGTCTTCAGACTAGTTCTCTTCCATCTTTTGGGACATGGGTAGAAAACACATTTAAAGAAAAACTTTTTGTAAAATGGTTTGCTCGACTTGTACGTAAAGCTTAGTTTGTCTCCTGAGCCCTAGTTAACTCTTCCTGTCCTATCATAATATCCTGCTTATAAGATCCTGGTCAAAATATACTGGTAAAAATTAAAACATCATTCTGGATCTCTGTATTGCTTATATGGGATATTTCCCCTGTGCTATTTCCAGCGACAATGAAGTTATTAAGAGTGCGTAGAAATAGTTGAAATGCTTTAGAAATAGAGTTGCTTCCCTTGTCATGTTGTGTTAGTTAAATCGAAATATCAATAGATATAGCTTGGATAGTAGTTCTTTGTCCCAAATATCAACTGGCCACTGCTCCACAGAGCTGCTCGGATGTATGTAAATTTCTGTATTTATTATCAATAATCGGGCTAACCAAAAATTACGTATTTTATTTGTAGACTGATCAGTACTGACCAGACCAGTGCTCATTCCAAGTAAAGACAACTGTCAACATGGGTGATTCAGATGTTGATGTAAGATGTATGTTGTTTGTGTGTAAGGCATCTTGTAGAGTTGTAAAAAATGTGGTATTGTTGTAAAACATGTGGTATGTACATAGGACATGTTTTATGGATGTACTACTTGTGGTATGGATGTAAGACTTGTATGGATGTCAGACGTGTATGGATGCAAGACAGGTTGTGTGGATGAAAAAATGTGTTAAATGGATGTAAGATATGTTTGATAGATATATGACATGGTGTATGGATGTAAGCTACGTTATGGCATGGTGAGATTAAGATATGGGATGTTGAGATTAAGTTATGGGCCAATGAGATTAAGCTATGGGATGATGGGATTAAGTTATGGGACAATGAGATTAAAATGGGAGTATGAGATTAATTATGGGACAATAAGATTAAGTTATAGAAACACCTATGATAACATTACTTCAATGTATCTTGTTACAGTGCAATACTCTCCATCACATTGCTAACTTGACTGACATCTGTGGCTTTGTCAAGTCCACAAGTTCCTGTGAAATTGATGAGGGCTTTGTTAACTATGTCCAGTTTACATATTGCACACTTGCACACATTCCAGTCTGGACAGCTTGTATGATATTGGTAGGTGGAAATTGTAGTGTGTTTACTATGTCCAGTCTGGACAGCTTGTATGATATTGGTAGGTGGAAATTGTAGTGTGTTGACTATGTCCAGTCTGGACAGCTTGTATGATATTGGTAGGTGGAAATTGTAGTGTGTTAACTATGTCCAGTCTGGACAGCTTGTATGATATTGGTAGGTGGAAATTATAGTGTGTTGACTATGTCCAGTCTGGACAGCTTGTATGATATTGGTAGGTGGAAATTGTAATGTGTTGACTATGTCCAGTCTGGACAGCTTGTATGATATTGGTAGGTGGAAATTGTAGTGTGTTGACTATGTCCAGTCTGGACAAGCTTGTATGATATTGGTAGGGGGAAATTGTAGTGAATTAATGTCCAGTCTTCATACTACACACTTAAATACATTCTATCCATCCAATCTTACTTCACTTGTTTCATGTGTAATCTATCCAATCTTACTTCACTTGTTTCATGTGTAATCTATCCAATCTTACTTCACTTGTTTCATGTGTAATCTATCCAATCTTACTTCACTTGTTTCATGTGTAATCTATCCAATCTTACTTCACTTGATTCCTGTGTAATCTATCCAATCTTACTTCACTTGTTTCATGTGTAATCTATCCAATCTTACTTCACTTGTTTCATGTGTAATCCATCCAATCTTACTTCACTTGTTTCATGTGTAATCCATCCAATCTTACTTCACTTGTTTCATGTGTAATCTATCCAATCTTACTTCACTTGTTTCATGTGTAATCTATCCAATCTTACTTCACTTGTTTCATGTGTAATCTATCCAATCTTACTTCACTTGTTTCATATGTAATCCATCCAATCTTACTTCACTTGATTCCTGTGTAATCTATCCAATCTTACTTCACTTGTTTCATGTGTAATCTATCCAATCTTACTTCACTTGTTTCATATGTAATCCATCCAATCTTACTTCACTTGATTCCTGTGTAATCCATCCAATCTTACTTCACTTGATTCCTGTGTAATCTATCCAATCTTACTTCACTTGTTTCATATGTAATCTATCCAATCTTACTTCACTTGTTTCATATGTAATCCATCCAATCTTACTTCACTTGTTTCATGTGTAATCTATCCAATCTTACTTCACTTGTTTCATATGTAATCCATCCAATCTTACTTCACTTGATTCCTGTGTAATCTATCCAATCTTACTTCACTTGTTTCATGTGTAATCCATCCAATCTTACTTCACTTGTTTCATGTGTAATCTATCCAATCTTACTTCACTTGATTCCTGTGTAATCTATCCAATCTTACTTCACTTGTTTCATGTGTAATCTATCCAATCTTACTTCACTTGTTTCATGTGTAATCTATCCAATCTTACTTCACTTGATTCCTGTGTAATCCATCCAATCTTACTTCACTTGATTCCTGTGTAATCCATCCAATCTTACTTCACTTGTTTTATGTGTAATCCATCCAATCTTACTTCACTTGTTTTATGTGAAATCCATCCAATCTTACTTCACTTGTTTCATGTGTAATCTATCCAATCTTACTTCACTTGTTTCATGTGTAATCCATCCAATCTTACTTCACTTGTTTCATATGTAATCTATCCAATCTTACTTCACTTGATTCATGTGTAATCCATCCAATCTTACTTCACTTGTTTCATGTGTAATCCATCCAATCTTACTTCACTTGTTTCATATGTAATCTATCCAATCTTACTTCACTTGTTTCATATGTAATCTATCCAATCTTACTTCACTTGTTTCATGTGTAATACATCCAATCTTTCTTCACTTGTTTCATGTGTAATCCATACAATCTTACTTCACTTGTTTCATGTGTAATCTATCCAATCTTACTTCACTTGTTTCCTGTGTAATCTATCCAATCATACTTCACTTGTTTCATGTGTAATCTATCCAATCTTACTTCACTTGATTCCTGTGTAATCTATCCAATCTTACTTCACTTGTTTCATGTGTAATCTATCCAATCTTACTTCACTTGTTTCATGTGTAATCCATCCAATCTTACTTCACTTGTTTCATGTGTAATCTTTCCAATCTTACTTCACTTGTTTCATGTGTAATCTATCCAATCTTACTTCACTTGTTTCATATGTAATCCATCCAATCTTACTTCACTTGTTTCATGTGTAATCCATCCAATCTTACTTCACTTGTTTCATGTGTAATCTATCCAATCTTACTTCACTTGTTTCATATGTAATCCATCCAATCTTACTTCAACAACCACAGATTATTTGGTGGCTTTTTCTCTTCTGTGGTCTGGCAGTTACAGCAGATGAATTGTAAGTAATGACAGATCCATGGGGACTGGGGTGATAGATTAGATCCACAGATGACTGTTGTGATGGATTAATCCGCTGGTGACAGAGGGATAAATTAGATCCACTGGTGACTCTTGTGATAGATTAGATTCACAGGCAGATGCGGTGATCTATTATATCTATTGGTGACTGGGGTGATCTATTAGATCTACTGTGGGGAAAAATTAAATCCACTGTGTTGATAAATTAGAGCCACTGGTGACTGTGGTGATAGATTAGATCTACTGGTGACTTGGGGGTGATTGATTAGATCTACTGGTGACTTGGGGTGATAGATTAGATCTACTGGTGACTTGGGGTGATAGATTAGATCTACTGGTGACTTAGTGTGATACAAACTTTATGACAGTTTGTTACATATATATATATTACTTTCAGAGGTGTCACATATATATGATGATATTACTTACAGAGATGTAACATATATAGATGTTGATTTACATACAGAAATCTTACATATAATATAGATCAGGGGTGGGCAAACTTTTTGTTTGGGCTTGGGGGGGGCATATTGACAAATTTAAAGCTATTCGGGGGCCCCATGTATATTATGACCAATTTTTACACGTCGATAAACATTTATATTAAAATCAATAAATTTTCATTTTAGCATTACATGACAAAAGTCTAGGGCTGCTGTTGAAAATAGAAAATTAGAAGAAAAAAGTTGATTAAAAATGTTAAGACAATCACAACATACCTGAAACTCTGTAAAATTCAACAAAATAACTTAATAACAAAGTAATTTTTTTTATTTCTAAACGCCTTTGAGGGCCACATAATATCAGTTGTCAGGCTGCAAGCGGCCCACGGGCCACAGTTTGCCCACCCCTGATTCAGATGATGGACCGGATTTAAGTGTTTAAACGTTCCATCATTAATTTCATTGTTTGTCTTTCCCCAGCTTCTGTCCATCTCTGGCTGTGATCTCCCACAGCTTAAAACTGAGTCACAATGTGGCAATATCCTTGTTTCTCTATGTACAGTTCACATAGAGCTTTCAATATGTTGTTATTGTAGATCCGATGTCTTGTAACTCATGTACAGTTCACATAGAGCTTTCAATATGTAATTATTGTAGATCTGATGTCTTGTAGCTTATGTTGAAGAAAATTAGCCAGGGCAGTAGTATTGAGAGATAAATTCATAGTTCTGTCCATAGGCAATAGTAGGGCAACCATCAAAATAGTAGGGCGACCATCGAATTAGTATGCCAAGCATCAAATTATTAGGGCAACCATTAAATTAGTAGGGCACATCATATTAGTAGGGCAACCATCACATTAGTAGGCCAAGCATCAAATTATTAGGGCAACCATTAAATTAGTAGGACACATCATATTAGTAGGGCAACCATCAAATTAATATGCCAACCATCAAATTAATAAGGCAACATCATATTAGTAGGGCAACCATCATATTAGTAGACCAACCATAAAATTAGTAGTGCAACAATCAAATTAATAGGGTAACCATCAAATTAATAGGGCAACCATCATATTAGTAGGCCAACCATCATATTAGTAGGCCAACCATCATATTAGTAGTCCAACCATCATATTAGTAGGCCAACCATCATATTAGTAGTCCAACCATCATATTAGTAGGCCAACCATCATATTAGTAGGCCAACCATCATATTAGTAGGCCAACCATCATATTAGTAGGCCAACCATCATATTAGTAGGCCAACCATCATATTAGTAGGCCAACCATCATATTAGTAGGCCAACCATCATATTAGTAGGCCAACCATCATATTAGTAGGCCAACCATCATATTAGTAGGCCAACCATCATATTAGTAG
>CAXITT010000197.1:997221-1019086 GCA_964033795.1 Lymnaea stagnalis
GATGCTGGTATGGCTGTCAGGGCACTGTTTGGTAAGTTGATGGTCAATGCTGATGGTGGTATGGCTGTCAGGGCACTTTTTGGTAAGTTGATGGTCAATGCTGATGGTGGTATGGCTGTCAGGGCACTGTTTGGTAAGTTGATGGTCAATGCTGATGCTAGTATGGCTGTCAGGGCACTGTTTGGTAAGTTGATGGTCAATGCTGATGATGGTATGGCTGTCAGGGCACTGTTTGGTAAGTTGATGGTCAATGCTGGTATGGCTGTCAGGGCACTGTTTGGTAAGTTGATGGTCAATGCTGATGCTGGTATGGCTTTCAGGGCACTGTTTCGTAAGTTGATGGTCAATGCTGGTATGGCTGTCAGGGCACTGTTTGGTAAGTTGATGGTCAATGCTGATGCTGGTATGGCTTTCAGGGCACTGTTTGGTAAGTTGATGGTCATTGCTGCTAATGCTCATGCAAAGGCTGAAATGGCTGGTTCTTTGTGTACATGTGTCTTTGTATTCAAGTTTTCCCTGTGTACATGTATGTCACTGTGTACTAGTTTGTTTCATATGTAGGAATGTCACTGTGTACTAGTTTGTTTCATATGTAGGAATGTCACTGTGTACAAGTTACTCCATGTGTATATGTTTCATCACTGTATGCTTGTTCCATGTGTACATGTACCTCACTGTCTACATAATATGAATTAACATCTGTCAATTCCTTCACTCAGGTGCTGGTGTGTTTGTGACGGCCGTGGTGGCTGGTTCCATCTCCATCATTAAACCATTTCACTGCATGGAACGCCCATTCCTGAGGGACGTCATCTTTTATCTGGCTGCATGCTTTTGGGCCTGGTGCGTTCTGTGGGACAAGCAGATCTCTCAGCTAGAGGCAGCAGGTTAGAATTGTACTTCTTTCCTAACACTAGCAGATCTCTCAATTAGAGGCAGCAGGTTCCGTTTCTACTCTTATCTTAACACTAACCTTGGAAACACTGTCCATCACAGGACCATGGGATGTCAAAATACAACTTTGGACCATAGGTCAGTACACATACATGTTTTTGACTTCAGGTTTTAACATAATCAGTGATGCTTAAAAGGGGCTGTACAGCCCTCCTAGGAAGCAGTGGCATAGCCTGGTGCGGGGTACAGCCCTCCTAGGGAGGAGTGGCATAGCCTGGTGCGGGGTACAGCCCTCCTAGGGAGCAGTGGCATAGCCTGGTGCGGGGTACAGCCCTCCTAGGGAGCAGTGGCATAGCCTGGTGCGGGGTACAGCCCTCCTAGGGAGCAGTGGCATAGCCTGGTGCAGGGTACAGCCCTCCTAGGAAGCAGTGGCATAGCCTGGTGCGGGGTACAGCCCTCCTAGGAAGCAGTGACATAGCCTGGTGCGGGGTACAGCCCTCCTAGGAAGCAGTGGCATAGCCTGGTGCGGGGTACAGCCCTCCTAGGGAGCAGTGGCATAGCCTGGTGCGGGGTACAGCCCTCCTAGGAAGCAGTGGCATAGCCTGGTGCGGGGGCGGAGTGAAGGCATGGGAAACTTGAGGGCTTGCTTGGATCCTCCAAAGTTAATCAACAACACAATGAAGAGCATTCTATGGCAGTTAATTTAGCACCATCGTTCACTGTTAGCACCATCAGTGACTGACTTAGCACCATCAGTGACTGACATAGCACCATCAGTGACTAACATAGCACCATCAGTGACAGACTAAGCATCATCAGTGACTGACTTAGCACCATTGGTGACTGACTTAGCACCATCAACGACTGACTTAGCACCATAGGCGACTGACTTTATTATAAAGGTGCATTTCTTATTTGTTTATAGGTTCAATACAAGAATATTTTAACATTTTAACCTTAGAGGGTCGTGATAGGACATCAAGCTACAGGACATCTATGTACAAGTTACAAATATAGGAAATAAGCATGCATACAGGATATTATCATAAATTATCTATAGGATATTCACATTTGCTTTAGTGGTTGTAACAGACAGTAAGTTTTGGTGTTTTAGTATTGTTCTGTTAAATGTGTAGACGACTATTCCATGCCATGTTATATATGACTATTCCATGCCATGTTGTATACGACTATTCCATGCCATGTTGTATATGACTATTCCATGCCATGTAATATACGACTCTTCCATGCTATGTTGTATATGACTATTCCATGCCATGTTGTATACGACTATTCCATGCCATGTTATATACGACAATTCCATGTCATGTCAGGTGGTAAACACTCTGACGGTCTTTTTATATTCTCACCTCAATCTGTTAGTTATCATACCACCTGTCATTTCAGTTATTTCAGTCGCCATTGTTCATCTGAAACAAAGCTCTCTCCCATGTCCTAGTCTCATTGTCTAATAGTTTGTAGAGTCCAATGTTTGATAGAACATTCTATAAATAATGAGATAGATCATAGTCTAAAGGTCCAGATAGATCATAGTCTAAAGGTCCAGATAGATCATAATCTAAATGTCCAGATAGATCATAGTATAAAGGTCCAGATAGATCATAGTCTAAATGTCCAGATAGATCATAGTCTAAATGTCCAGATAGATCATAGTCTAAATGTCCAGATAGATCATAGTCTAAATGTCCAGATAGATCATAGTCTAAATGTCCAGATAGATCATAGTCTAAATGTCCAGATAGATCATGGTATAAAGGTCCAGATAGATCATAGTATAAAGGTCCAGATAGATCATAGTCTAAATGTCCAGATAGATCATAGTCTAAATGTCCAGATAGATCATAGTTTAAAGGTCCAGATAGATGATAGTCTAAAGGTCCAGATAGATCATAGTTTAAAGGTCCAGATAGATCATAGTATAAAGGTCCAGATAGATCATAGTATTTATGTCTACAAGGAATAAACCATACATGTCCTAATGGTTGTTCTCTTATGTCCAGGTTTCATCATGCTGTACGTCTTCTACGTCATAGTCGTTATACTGGGCAGGTACATAAACCAGAAGTTAAAAAGTAGGCAGAGTGGTGGACTCCTGGCCAGTAAGTTTGTTCACATGTTACCTCTGCTGTGACTGACCTGACAGAGACATTGTTATATGGCCATAAGCAGTATCATGGCTTTACATAGATTTACATATTACATTTACATAATTTCATGTTAAGTTCTCATTTAATGTCACGACCCATCTGGGAAAATGATTAGAATGTTAAGCTGCTGATTATATTTGTGCAAATTTTCAAACTATTGACTGACAGTAGAACCATTGACTGACATTACTGCCATTGACAGTACTACCATTGACTGACAGTACTGCCATTGACTGACAGTATTACCATGGCTGTTGCTGCTAACACATAGCTGTAGAGGCAATTTTAATAATCTGTTTAATCACAGATTGTTCACTACCTAGTTGAATAGACAATGCAATCTTGAGGGTTTTCAAAAAAAGCTATATAAACTAACATATGGTGGTACTCAGATGTATTAACTAACATATGGTGGTACACAGATGTATTAACTAACATATGGTGGTACACAGATGTATTAACTAACATATGGTGGTACTCAGATGTATTAACTAACATATGGTGGTACACAGATGTATTAACTAACATATGGTGGTACACAGATGTATTAACTAACATATGGTGGTACTCAGATGTATTAACTAACATATGGTGGTACTCAGATGTATTAACTAACATATGGTGGTACACAGATGTATTAACTAACATATGGTGGTACACAGATGTATTAACTAACATATGGTGGTACACAGATGTATTAACTAACATATGGTGGTACACAGGAATATACTAACATATGGTGGTGTAGGTGATTCAATCATTTAATTATAATTATAGCCACAACCCTTTAAAAATGCTTCTAATTAATTTCACAAAGAATTCTTTGAGATTTCATTATTTTATCAATATTATCTTCATGAATCACTTTCCTCTTGTATAACAAAGTATTTATTTGTATGAATGTGTCCAGAACTTTGTGGTGACCGTGTGGAAGATGTAAGTGGTGATGATAAAGACAGTGAAGAGCCCTTGATAAAATCCATTCAGTCGCCTCCCATTGATGTGGATATAGATCAGCCACTCTTGGAGATCCATCGTAACCACACCCTGCGGACTGAAAGTACCTTGCGAGATTTCCTGGCAGATATTAATCCCATAGATACATCAGAGTGGAAGGAGAGACGACTTATTGGCAAAGTTTATGAGTTATTTAAGGTAAATTAGTAAATTAGGCTTCTGGTATTCAACATCAGGCTTTGTAAGTCCTAGAGACATTAGCTTGATGTTACCAAATATTTTCACTATCCTCTGTATCCACTGTATGTGTAGTGAATAAATTGTAAATATTTTCACTATCCACTGTATCCACTGTATGTGTAGTGAATAAATTGTAAATATTTTCACTATCCACTGTATCCACTGTATGTGTAGTGAGTAAATTGTAAATATTTTCACTATCCACTGTATCCACTGTATGTGTAGTGAATAAATTGTAAATATTTTCACTATCCACTGTATCCACTGTATGTGTAGTGAATAAATTGTAAATGTTTTCACTATCCACTGTGTATGTATTGACTGGATTGAAAATATTTTTTTATGATCCACTGCGCACAGAGTCCGTTGGTGTTCCTGCTCAAGTTGACAGTGCCAATTGTCAGTGAAGTGTCAGACGACGGGTCAGACTTGCTGAGGAACTGGAACAGGGGGCTGAACTCTGTGCATGTCTTTACCGGTCCAGTCTTTGCCATGGTTGCAACGGGAGGTAACCCATGATTACTTTTATACCTTGTATTTGATGCTAGTCCTCTCCCTTTGAAATGAAGGGGAGAGCTTGAGAGGATGTTTCTTTCTTTGAGATTAAATATTTTAACTAATAAATGCTCATGTGAGTCAAGGTCACCAGCCCCAGTTCAAACTTTTCTCACGCAAGAATTCTTTCGGTAACCACAGACAAGTTTCACCCATAAGTTTAATCTGGAATCAAAGTTCATCTAGGTCAATAAGATTTGTTCAAATGCCCTATTTGCCGACTCAAAAAAAGGGAACTAATTCAAATTTGTTTTTTACCTAAAAGAAGTTTGTTCCCTTCAATGCATCATTTACTTTGTCCCAAACAGCGTTGAAATCTGGCCAGTTATTAGGAATTTCTCTTTTAAAAGCTCTCATCTTTATGTGAAACAAGTCCCTAAGACTACAAAATATTTGTGTTAATGTCTTCACGTAGTTTCCTTTCACTCTCATTTCATTTCCTTATATTTTAATTAAGTTGGATTCCAGACCATCGGTGAAGTGTTTCCTGTGTACGGGATTGTGATGATTGTATGTGGCATACTTGCAATCATTGTATTTGTGACATCACGTAGAGATCACAGACCAGCTTACCACACTGTAAGGGCTTAACATTATCTATTACATCATTTATTACAATATATATTTAATGCTTCACTAACATCTCATAAAATAATATGTAGTTATTTCTTAAATTTTTACCCATCATATAATATGTAGTTATTACTTAAATTTTTACCCATCATATAATATGTAGTTATTACTTAAATTATTACCCATCATATAATATGTAGTTATTACTTAAATTTTTACCCATCATATAATATGTAGTTATTACTTAAATTATTACTTCATATTCATAAGCCACCTTATAAGATATAGTTATTACTCACTATTTACACACATACAAGATGCAGCTATTACTCACTAATCACCTACATACAAAATGTAGTTATTATTCACTTATTACCCACCATACAAAATGTAGCAATTACTCACTAATTCAAGTCCACTTACCTACAACTGTATCTTCCACACAGGGCTTTGCTTACCTCGGATTTGTTGTGGCTGTTGTGTGGATCTATTCAGTGGCTAATGAGATTGTCAACATTCTACAGGTAGTTTCCTTAATGTTAGGTGTCAACATTCTACAGGTAGTTTCCTTAATGTTTGGTGTCAACATTCTACAGGTAGTTTCCTTAATGTTAAGTGTCAACATTCTACAGGTAGTTTCCTTAATGTTTGGTGTCAACATTCTACAGGCAGTTTCCTTAATGTTTGGTGGCTAGGGATAGTTCTATTCAAATCTATTACTCAAACCTTAATCTCCCCCCCCCCCCAACTGTCTTCAGTTTGAGTGTAATGTGTGAACCCATACTCAGCCCCATACACAGCCTCACACACACCCTCACACACACCCTCACACACAATCTCACACACACCATAAGTTTCAACATTTTACAGGTAGTTTCCTTAATGTTTGGTGTCAACATTCTACAGGCAGTTTCCTTAATGTTTGGTTGCTAGGGATAGTTCTATTCAAATCTTTTACTCAAACCTTAATCCCCCCCCCCCCCCAACTGTCTTCAGTTTGAGTGTAATGTGTGAACCCATACTCAGCCCCATACACAGCCTCACACACACCCTCACACACACCCTCACACACAATCTCACACACACCCTCACACACAATCTCACACACACCCTCACACACAATCTCTCTATCTAGCCCACAGTTGCAATGTAATATTGACATGTAACTTTGAACATATTTCACAAATACTTATGAATATAATAAATACAATATTTAACATAATTTGACCTATGATCTCTTATGTAAGATATGATGTCAATACATAAACTGATGTAGTTTAATATAGTTTATAAATAACATGAAGATATAACATCTGGATAAAAATGATAACATTAAATAAATTGGTCTCCCCCCCCCCCCCAACCCTTTTCCCTGTCCAGGCACTTGGTGTGATTTTTGACTTGTCTGATGCCATCCTTGGACTTACATTGTTGGCTTGGGGCAACAGCATTGGAGGTAATCTTAGGGCATTGTTGGTTTGGGGCAATAGCATTGGTGGTAATCATAGGGTATTATTGGCTTGGGGCAACAGCATTGGAGGTAATCTTAGGGCATTGTTGGCTTGGGGCAACAGCATTGGAGGTAATCTTATAGCATTATTGTTTTGAGGCAACAGCATTGGAGGTAATCTTATAGCAATATTGGTTTGGGGCAATAGCGTTATTGGTTTGGGGCAACAGCATTGAAGGTAATCTTATTACATTATTGGCTTGGGGCAACAGCATTGGATGTAATCTTAGGGCATTGTTGGCATGGGGCAACAGCTTTGGAAAAAATGTTATAGCATTATTGGTTTGGGGACTTAACTTTTAGGTGTGATGTCATTTTTGTGCCATGGACAGACTCAGCTGACTGGTCTGACAGTTGTCATTTAGTGAGTTACATGTGATGTCAATGTCTGTGGTCTGACAGTTGTCATTTAGTGAGTTACATGTGATGTCAATGTCTGTGGTCTGACAGTTGTCATTTAGTGTGTTACATGCGATGTCAATGTCTGTGGTCTAACACAATCTCCAATAATTTCAGACCTAATAGCTGACACAACGATGGCCAGGCAAGGCTATCCACGCATGGGAATCTCTGCCTGTTTTGGAGGGCCCTTGTTCAGTATCCTTTATATAGTCAACAGTACAGAGCCAGGCTAAGCCAGGAAATAGCAATCATAGCTTGCCTTAACTTCTTCATGTTTTGTATTGCAAAGGAGTTGATCCGCTTTAAAAGAGCTATTTCAAGTAAAATTCTCTTAACCAGTTTTAGATATGCTGATTGGCCTGGGAATTCCCTTCTCTATAGCCTGCTTCAAGAATGGAGGGACATTTGATGTAAGTAAAGGCAATGCTAGGAATGTGGTTTAGAGATATGGTATTAAACTGCAACAAGCATCAGACCAAAGATGGTAACAATGGCGACGATGAAGACAAACTTGACCACAATAGATAATACGATTTAAAAGAAAAGGGCTTTAATTTGATGGGCTCAAAAAATTTTGATTTTTAAATTACAGTATTATATAGTAATAATTTTAAGGTTGGGACAGGGCCCCCTGCCCTCACAAGATCTACTCCACTTACATTCAATTATAAATGTCAACATCTCCCATAAGAGACTTATTTCTAACGTATTCACTTATAAACTAAATACACATTTTATTACCTTTATGTGGCAAAAGCTGAGCTGTCTCACCATATGTGATGTTACCTTCTCACCATATGTGATGTTACCTTTTCACCCATTGTGTCATGTTACCTTCTCACCCATTGTGTCATGTTACCTTCTCACCCATTGTGTCATGTTACCTTCTCACCCATTGTTTCATGTTACCTTCTCACCCATTATGTCATGTTACCTTCTCACCCATTGTGTCATGTTACCTTCTCACCCATTGTTTCATGTTACCTTCTCACCCATTGTGTCATGTTACCTTCTCATCCATTGTGTCATGTTACCTTCTCACCCATTGTTTCATGTTACCTTCTCACCCATTGTTTCATGTTACCTCCTCACCCATTGTGTCATGTTACCTTCTCATCCATTGTGTCATGTTACCTTCTCACCCATTGTGTCATGTTACCTTCTCACCCATTGTGTCATGTTACTTCTCACCCATTGTGTCATGTTACCTTCTCATCCATTGTGTCATGTTACCTTCTCACCCATTGTGTCATGTTACCTTCTCACCCATTGTGTCATGTGACCTTCTCATCCATTGTGTCATGTTACCTTCTCACCCATTGTGTCATGTTACCTTTTCATCCATTGTGTCATGTTACCTTCTCATCCATTGTGTCATGTTACCTTCTCACCCATTGTGTCATGTTACCTTCTCATCCATTGTGTCATGTTCCCAGCTGAAGGTAAACCTTGAACAAATGATCCTTGCCGCTGGTCTGGGATTCTCACTCGTGTCATCTCTTATCATCGTACCACTGTGCAAGTTCAAGATGTCACGACCCTATGGCATGTACCTGTTGGTCTTGTATGTGACATTTCTTGTCATTGCCATACTCACAGAAGTCAATGTCATCAACAACTTTGACTTGTAAAGTCTGACAGACTCTGAGTATCCGTCTAAGACGTGAGGTGTAAGAATAAGGGACATCTTTGATTACTTAAGCACCACAACTGACAATGTCCTAGCTCAGCCACCAATTGCAATAACGACCATCCTACCAAGTTCTTTCACAATGTCCTAGCTCAGCCAGACTTTGCATAAGTTTGTCTGTACCAAGTTCTTTCAAAGTTGAAATCATTCAACAAGATGCTGTGATATTAGTCTGATTGGTCCAAAATGATCCACAAATCTATCCGCCACTTGACCTTTGCATTACTTTTAAACTGGAATTTGTTGCCTAAATTCACCTTTTAAAATTTTTATATCGTGACAATAGCTGTTGACTATTTCAACTAACAAGAGGGGATAATGTTATGATAGTTTTTTTATCATATTTCCGCTCTGTGCTAAATGTGACATTATTTTCCTGTAATCAACAAACATTGACATAATTCTCCTTGAATCGCCAAACATTGACATCATTTTCCTGTTATTGCCAAACATTTTCATAATTTTCCTGTAATCGTCAAATGTTGACATTATTTTAATTTTCCTGTAATCGCCAAATGTTGACATTATTTTCCTGTAATCGCCAAACATTGACATCATTTTCCTGTAATCACCAAACATTGACATCACATCCTTTTAACACCAAACATTGACATGTGTTGGGTCTGTGTGGCTGAGATGCTATGAAGGTTTTGGGTGTCGGGAGGATCTTCAGCATTCAACTAAAAAGGGCCCATAACTGAGCATGTATAATTTATGTTTCAACTGAATTGTCTCACCGGGGGTTAAAATTGAGTTAAAATCTCCACGTACTTTTACATATATATATAATATATCTATGCATGTGTGTTTGTATGTACTTTCTACTTAGTTCTATATGGTGTACACAGTTGTATGTGAATGATAGTGTTACCTGCGTGCATTATATCTTTGCCTGTCCTTTGAGCTGTACAAATTCACTAGCAGCATGCACACATTTAAACAGAAACATGACTCTAGGATGTGTATCAAAATAAACTAGAAAGATAATGTACACATATAGCTATGATCACTTAGATTTTATTTCATCATTTTCTATTTATATTTTGAAATGAATTTTGTAAACAATTGTTTTTAAGATGAACAATGAGCTCAGAATTTTATGGTGGAATAGTTCAAATGTATTTGTATATAACTTTCATGGTAGAAATGTGTACAGATGTGACTACAAATTTATATTGTTAAAATAGTTTGTGTATATAGTTAAACCACAGTTAGGTTAGAATGAGTTGTGAAAGGCTTGGACTGATCGAGCAAAGGTTGAATAATGCTCTCTGTGAAATGAGAAATCTACTTAAACTAAAAATATTGTCATAAGAAGATGCTCAAAAACTAGATCAAACCAAATCATAAAATATCTAGTTATATCTGGTTACAAATACGCTTTCAGTTAACAGCACAAAGTTTATAAAAGACTTATAAATATGAAATATTTATGACTGTATAAATATGCAATAGATATCATTGATAATAGATTACATAATCTGAATGATGCAGACATTCCAAATCTGCTTTACTTCCATACTTATTTTTATGTGCATGTTTGCCTTTGTATATTTTACATTTAGAACTGCATCTCTAAAATTCCCTTAGTATCACATTACTAAAGTATCTTGAAATAGGCTGGAGTGTTCATTTCTTAAAATTATTACAAGCTTCTGTGACACAGTCACCAAGGTGAAGGTCTGTGACACAGTTGAAGGTTTGTGACACAGTCACCAAGGTGAAGGTCTGTGACACAGTCACCAAGGTGAAGGTCTGTGACACAGTTGAAGGTTTGTGACACAGTCACCAAGGTGAAGGTCTGTGACACAGTCACCAAGGTGAAGGTCTGTGACACAGTCACCAAGGTGAAGGTCCAACTGTATTTATATTTACATATTCACCCCTTGTTTATGTCAACTTTGGAAGTTTGTTATTGCTAGATGTCACCTGTGTGGTAGATGTCACATGTGTGTTAGGTGTCATCTGTATTGTAGATGTCACCAGTGTGATAGATGTCACCAGTGTGGTAGATGTCACCAGTGTGGTAGATGTCACCAGTGTGGTAGATGTCACCAGTGTGGTAGATGTCACCAATGTGATAGATGTCACCAGTGTGGTAGATGTCACCAGTGTGGTAGATGTCACTTGTATGTTAGATGTCACCAGTGTGGTAGATGTCACCAGTGTGATAGATGTCACCAGTGTGGTAGATGTCACCAGTGTGGTAGATGTCACCAGTGTGGTAGATGTCACCCAGTGTGGTAGATGTCACCAGTGTGGTAGATGTCACTTGTATGTTAGATGTCACCAGTGTGGTAGATGTCACCAGTGTGTCTTGCAGCATGCACAAAACTGTCATCATAAAGTAGTTGTAAAATATTTATGTTACAAACCTAAAATTAGGTTTTTTTATTTGACATGTTAAAAGTTACATGTCCAACATGATCAACTCTTCCATCTACTGTCAGTAGAATGGGTTTTGTAACTATGTGTTTAGTCAAAAATGACTGTCATATTTCCTGACAATATAGCATCCAAAAGTAAAATAAATAATGTGTTTTTTAATTGAATCCATTAATTTTAAATTAATAACATACATTTCTAATCAAATTAAAGATAATGTTTTGAATATAATATATATTTTTAGAAGATTTTCTCAAATTTTATTGGTTGCAATGATTTACTCTATTGAGCTACTTTTGGTCAAAATCTTGTTTTAAATGTAGCATTGTGTTTACCCAATCAGATTTGTTCTTTTAATTTTTTATTGTTGTGTAAGCCAACGAAGTTTGTATTTTAAAAATGTCGCCATCTACTATCAACCAATCTGATTTCATTTTTAATTTTGGGATTTGTTAATAGCCCTGAGACATGTATTGCCTTGATTCAAGAATGCATCTGATTTTTTTAAAAGGTGAATTTAAAATGAGCCAAACTTATTTATATGTGTAGGCATCCATTGCTACAATAGAATAATAATGCTTCCAATCTTACAGTATGACAATGCCATAAGTGTATCACTTAATTACTCAGTTGTATTATACTTATAACTGAGATCAGTTCGATCTGGGCTAATTCTTTTCCTTCAAATTAAGACAGAAAGATATAAAAATTCATTTGTTTGTCAGAATTTACCAGCGTTCTCTCCCCAGCAGTTGCAAAATCTATAAGATCACTAATTAAGTCATTATTGTCTCTATGGCAGTTAAGTTTTACGGTATATGACAGCTGATTTTTACGCTAGAGAAATACTTTAATTGTCTTGTGTTTAAATTGTTATCATTTTAAAAGAATGTCTTGCTTTAAATATGTTATGTGCTAAAAATGATTATGTACAATGAAATTTAAAAAAACATTTACATTTATTTGGATCAATATAAGAATCTTATCTTATCTTATTCCTTCACTGGAGTTATAAAAAACTAAATACATGTTAGTATAAATGCAATCAAATAAAGTTTATACATATGAATGGAGTTACATTATTTGATATCTTTATTCTTGTTATTGAACCAAGGGGGGTAACTTTATAGCAATTCTATTTTTCAGGAATGTGGTTCATCTGATGACATAAAAAGACTCAGTTCAGTTTTAAGATAAATTTTAAAAGTTATCCCAGTATATCTGCTGTAGTATATCTGATTTAGAATATCTCATGTAGTATATCTCATGTAGTTACTGCAATAAATCATGGCTGCTGTAGCTAGTACAGCTGATCAATATTTAAGATTTGGTTCACATTCATTGTAATATTCATTTACCCAATCACATTCATTTTAGTCTTCATTTAACCAATCACATTCATTGTAGTCTTAATTTAACCAATCACATTCATTGTAGTCTTCATTTAACCAATCACATTCATTGTAGTCTTCATTTAACCAATCACATTAATTGTAGTCTTCATTTACCCAATCCCATTCATTGTAGTCTTCATTTACCCAACCACATTCATTTTAGTCTTCATTAACCCAATTTCATTCATTGTAGTCTTCATTTAACCAATCACATTCATTGTAGTCTTCATTTACCCAATCAGATTCATTGTAGTCTTCATTTACCCAATCACATTCATTGCAGTCTTCATTTACCCTATCACATTCATTTTAGTCTTAATTTACCCAATCAGATTCATTTTTAGTCTTCATTTACCCAATCAGATTCATTGTAGTCTTCATTTAACCAATCACATTCATTGTACTCTTCATTTACCCAATCACATTCATTTTAGTCTTCATTAACCCAATGCCATTCATTGTAGTCCTCATTTACCCAATCACATTCATTGTAGTCCTCATTTACCCAATCACATTCATTGTAGTCCTCATTTACCCAATCACATTCATTCTAGTCTTCATTTACCCAATCCCATTCATTGTAGTCTTCATTTACCCAATCAGATTCATTGTAGTCTTCATTTACCCAATCACATTTATTGTAGTATATCAAATGAAAGTTGAACATATTTTTAAACTAAACACCCAAAAAACGACAATGAAAAGTTTTCAAGTTTTGTTTAATGCATAAAATGCCACTGTAGTTTGGGCAAGTCTAACCAGAGAATTTTCCTTGGAAGAGAATCTGGCCAGTTTGGTTGTCCCGAAGGAAGTACACAAACGGGTGGTCAGCAACGAAGTATTGATTTGGAGGAAGTTGGACCGACAGTGCAACCATGCTAATGACTGTAGCAGCTGCTGCCACTGTACCGGTCTCTTGGACTTCAATCATGGCCTTGTGAAGCACTTGACTGATGTACACCTGGGCTGTACAAGTACACATATTGGACATTTATTGGTGATGGTCTAGAACGTGCTCGTACAAATAAATTATTGACGTTCACTATTTGGACAAGGCCAATGGTCGGCAAACACATTAGTCGGCCAGTGGTCGGCAAACACATTAGTCGGCCAGTGGTCGGCAAACACATTAGTCGGCCAGTGGTCGGCAAACACATTAGTCAGCCAGTGGTCGGCAAACACATTAGTCAGCCAGTGGTCGGCAAACACATTAGTCAGCCAGTGGTCGGAAAACACATTAGTCAGCCAGTGGTCGGCAAACACATTAGTCAGCCAGGGGTCGGCAAACACATTAGTCAGCCAGTGGTCGGCAAACACATTAGTCAGCCAGTGGTCGGAAAACACATTAGTCAAAAGAGCCAAAAAAGAACATCAGGAGGATTTTTTTTTTACATTTTGGAGCAAAATTTCTTGTCAAGAGCCATGTTTTTCAGAGTCAAAGCCGATTTGTGGCCGAGACGCACTAAGGTCGTTACAGAGCTCATGCGGTTCGCGAGCCGCGATTTGCCGACCACTGGATTATGCCGGTCAACTTGTCTCTTTTACCTGATTGGGTTATGCCTGTAAAATCGGCTGCCATTGGGCTGAAAGCCTTCACTATACCCAAATCCCGGAGGGCAGAGTTCAAGGTCAGAGTTGTCTCAATCTTAAACTTGGGGAGGGCCAGGTTTAGTCTGACTGGACTCAGGCCAGTGAAGAGGTCATCCACCTTGCCCGGAGTGGCCAGGAGCTTTTCTGAAAATACAATTAAAACTGATGTAGCGAAATATTTGCCTAATTGATTGTTCCATCAAAATTCTAACATTGCTGTACCGTGACAATTCAAAACATAACTGCTACATCAACAATTAACAGTATTGTACCGTGACAATCTAACGTGGCTGCTTCATCAACAATCTAAAAACAATGTACCGTGACATCTGTCCCATCACGAAACATAAGTGAACCATGACCACTTTAACATAACTGTACCATTAAGTATCACAACTGTAGCATGACTTTTGAACTTTGACTTCCTCACCTAAATCTGAGACGCCATCTACTTTCTGGGGCAAAGCGATGTACAGACTGAATCTGCCGCCTTTGAAGGGGAGCTCAGCCACGTCAACGCCATTTGAGTTGTCTCTCTTTATCTTAAGGGTTCTTTCATCGTGCATCATGTCCACCTTTATTCATAGACACCAAGAATGTTTTATAATATTGACATTTTACAATTAACTAGCACAACATAAAAGTTCCAAGTTCCTTCCTTTTAAACTAACGTAAGCCCCTCCCAAAGCCTAAACAAAACTCCTCCCACTTATAGACCGACATAAGCCCTCCCATGACTTGACCAAAACTTCTCCCACTTACAGACCAACATAACCCCTCCCATAACTTGACCAAAGCTCCTCCCACTTATAGACCAACATAAACCCTCCCATAACTTGACCAAAGCTCCTCCCACTTATAGACCAACATAAATCCCTCCCATAACTTGAACAAAGCTCCTCCCACTTATAGACCAACATAAACCCTCCTTTAACTTGACCAAAGCTCCTCCCACTTGTAGACCAACATAAACCCCCTCCCATAACTCGACCAAAGCTCCTCCCACTTAAAGACCAACATAAACACCTCCCATAACGTGACCAATATTTAAACAAATTAATTAGGTTAATAGTTTTAGTATGGTTTAAATAAATATTTTAAACAAAAGTATTATTTAGTAACAATGACAAATTTTTAAAAATAATTTCTCTGTGTAGATGAGTGTAGTTCTAAAGTCAGGTATGCGTAAAAATGAATCTCAATGAGCTCCTACCCTGCCCCCACTTTAGCTTGGGGGCCTTCGAAGCCCTAGATTTCCTCCCCCACCCCACCCCCACTTTTTTTCCGTTTCCTTTTCGGGGCGATTAAGTGCAGATGACAGCGACAGCGCTATTTCAAGGTTCATTATTTCCAGCTTTGCTAAGATGCACTATATCTTAACTGTGGTGGGGTTGTGTTTTGTTTTTTTCTTGTTTTTTTCTTGTTTTTTTTTTTTTTTTTTTTTTTTTTGTGTGTGGGAGGGGTGGGGTCCTGTAAATTGAAAGTCCGCCCCTGGCTGCACGATGTCTCGCTACGCCGCTGCTACCTTCTAGTATTACATTGTAGGCAATCTTTCTTTTCTATTAGCTCTTTTTACTTTATGATTTTTTTTTTTTTTTTTTTTTTTTTTTTTTTGTGTGTGGGAGCGGTGGGGTCCTGTAAATTGAAAGTCCGCCCCTGGCTGCACGATGTCTCGCTACGCCGCTGCTACCTTCTAGTATTACATTGTAGGCAAACTTACTTTTCCAATAGCTCCTCCTACTTTATGGAAGTCCTGACTGACAGTCTTGTATTTAGAGAACTGATGGTCCCAGGTTCCATTGAAGAAAATTGTATTCACTAGAACCATGACAGTGCTGGCGTCGATGCTTCCTGTATAAGAACATTGACTGATTGTTCAAACATCCAAATACATTGACTGTTAGTGCAAACATCCAAGTACATTGACTTTTAGCTCAAGATCTAAACTCATCGACTTTTATCTCAAATATCCAAACACATTGACTTTTATCTCAAATATCCAAACACATTGACTTTTATCTCAAATATCCAAACACATTGACTTTTATCTCAAATATCCAAACACATTGACTTTTAGCTCAAATATCCAAACACATTGACTTTTATCTCAAATATCCAAACACATTGACTTTTAGCTCAAATATCCAAACACATTGACTTTTATCTCAAATATCCAAACACATTGACTTTTATCTCAAATATCCAAACACATTGACTTTTAGCTCAAATATCCAAACACATTGACTTTTAGCTCAAATATCCAAACACATTGACTTTTATCTCAAATATCCAAACACATTGACTTTTAGCTCAAATATCCAAACACATTGACTTTTATCTCAAATATCCAAACACATTGACTTTTAATACAAACATCCAAACATATTGAATTTGATCAATTTTTTTTTTCTTCTGTGACATCTATTTTAAAAGCTGGTTTTATTGTTACCGAATCAATGTTACCTGTATCAACTATCTATTTCACCTGTATCAAATTATTTCACCGGTATCAACTATCTATTTCACCTGTATCAACCAATCTATTGTACCTCTAGGTAAGACATTCTGTATCATGTTTTCTGTCTTTGCAGCGATGTAGTCATTGATGGGCTTCTCGGGTCCACCCGGTGCAGAAAGGTCAATGTTTGAGGACTTGGCAAAATAGTCGTTGGTAACATCCTCGACGAACTGTTGCACCAGGTTGTAATTCCAGTTGACGAAAATGGCATTTCCTGTGTTCAGGGCAACATCTTTGACAGCGTTTAACTGTATGATTGACATGTCAATGGTCAATAGAGTCGTCAGAAAATTAGCTTAAAATTAACAGGCCTCACCAGTGAACTCAATCATAGACAAGTCTAACTAGTGAACTCAGTCATGGACAGGTCTAACTAGTGAACTCAATCATAGACAGGTCTAACGAGTGAACTCAATAATAGGCAGACCTAACTAGTGAACTCAATCATAGACAGGTCTAAATAGTGAACTCAATCATAGACAGGTCTAAGTAGTGAACTCAATCATAGACAAGTCTAACTAGTGAACTCAGTCATAGACAGGTTTAACTAGTGAATTCAATCATAGACAGGTCTAACTAGTGAACTCAATAATAGGCAGGCCTAACTAGTGAACTCAATCATAGACAGTGCTCACCAGTGAACTCAATCATATACAGGTCTAACTAGTGAACTCAATCATAGACACGTCTATCTAGTGAACTCAGTCATAGACAGGCCTAACGGTGCCTAACCAGTGAACTCAATCATAGACAGGCCTCACCAGTGAAATCAATCATAGACAGGTCTAACTAGTTAACTCAATCATAGACAGGCTTCACCAGTGAACTCAGTCATAATCAGGTCTAACGAGTTAACTCAATCATAAGAATAATAACTGAACATGGATCTTTCGCTCTGTGGTACAATAATATATTAAATATATAAATGTATATCTAAGAGAGTGCACATAATCAAAGACAGCTTTATTCAAAGGAAGTCATCGATGTCTATTGACCTGTTGGATGAGTTCCTTGTAAGCAGCATGTGTTGATGCTCCCAGTGACGTCACACCTAAGGTCTGCGCCAATTCAGTGGCCGTGTCGCCTCGTGCACCGAGTGACGTCATGGACAAAGCAGAGTGGATGCTGGGGAAAAATTGTTGTGCACGAAATGTCAACTCTGGCTCATGTCAGGAAATTCCTTCTGGCTAGTGTCAGATGTCATGTGAATGTTCTCCTGGCTTATGTCAGATGTCATGGGAATGTACCTTTTGGCTTATAGTCAGATGTCATGGGCAAGTCCCTTCTGGCTCATGCCAGATGTCAGGTACAAGTCCCTTCTGTTTTAGTCAGGTGTCAGGTGCAAGTCCCTTCTGTTTTATGCCAGATGTCATGTGCAAGTCCCTTCTAGCTTATGTCAAATGTCATTTGCAAGTCCCTACTGGCTTATGTCAGGTGGCATAGATATGTTAGTTCTGGATTTTGTGTCTTATGTCATAAATTTGCCTAGTCAAAGGTAGCCCAAATTTTAAGATGTTTTTAAATACAATTTTTAACACCTGTAATTTAATGTAGCCATTGAACACATGTCATGTTATGTAACGATTGAACACATATCATGTTATGTAACGATTGAACACATGTCATGTTATGTAGCCATTAAACACATGTCATGTTATGTAACCATTGAACAAATGTCATCTTATGTAACGATTAAACACATGTCATCTTATGAAACGATTGAACACGTGTAATGTTATGCAACCATTAAACACATATCATGTTATGTAACCATTGAACACCTGTAATGTTTTGTAACCATCGAACACCTGTAATGTTATGTAACCATTGAACACATGTCATGTTATGTAACCATTGAACACCTGTAATTTTTGTAACCATTGAACAGATTTCATGTTATGTAACCATTGAACACCTGTAATGTTAAGTAACCATTGAACACCTGTAATGTTGTAACCATTGAACACCTGTAATGTCATGTAACCATTGAACACATGTCATGTTATGCAATTATTTAACACATTTCATGCTATGTAACCATTGAAAACCTGTAAGGAGAGTAGATGACATTGGGTTTGTCCAAAGCAACTTTCTGGTAGAGCTGTTGGGAGAATGCTGAAGCAGCTGATGACAGGGCCAGCTGTTGTTGTTGGTCACCACTGACCAGTTGACTGACCACCGCCAGACAAAGTAGAGGAAGGTAAAGCATGTCCACTGTCCTGTTAAACAAATGAAATGTGTCAAGATGGGTGAGGAGTCTAGCGTTAATATTAACTGTACTTTAGTAGTGGCACTTACATAACTGTACTTTAGTAGTGGCACTTACATAAATGTACTTCATTAGTATTGGCACTTACATAACTGTACTTCATTAGTGGTGGCACTTACATAACTGTAATTCATTAGTAGTGGCACTTTCATAAACGTACTTCATTAGTAGTGGCACTTACATAACTGTACTTCATTAGAAGTGGCACTTACATAAATGTATTTCATTAGTAGTGGCACTTACATAAATGTACTTCATTAGTAGTGACACTTACATAACTGTACTTCATTAGTAGTGGCCCTTACATAAATGTACTTCATTAGTAGTGGCACTTACATAACTGTACTTCATTAGTAGTGGCCCTTACATAAATGTACTTCATTAGTAGTGGCACTTACATAACTGTACTTCATTAGAAGTGGCACTTACATAAATGTACTTCATTAGTAGTGGCCCTTACATAACTGCACTTCATTAGTAATCACTTACATAACTGTACTTAATTAGTAATGGCACTTACATGACTATACTTGATGTTATTCTATGGGACAAACATTTATATTACGGTTCCACTCTTTAATGTGGCAGACATTTTTATTAATGCTCTTTATAATCCCTGTACTTTGGTGGAAAAAAGACATCTACATAGATTTATTTAGTGTTACATACATTTATATAACTGTAATTTGATGGGACAAGACATCTACATAGCTGTATTTAGTGTTACATACATTTATATAACTGTACTTTGATGGGACAAGACATCTACATAGCTGTATTTAGTTTTACATACATTTATATAACTGTACTTTGATGGGACAAGACATCTACATAGCAGTATTTAGTTTTACATACATTTATATAACTGTACTTTGATGGGACAAGACATCTACATAGCTGTATTTAGTGTTACATACATTTATATAACTGTACTTTGATGGGACAAGACATCTACATAGCTGTATTTAGTGTTACATACATTTATATAACTGTACTTTGATGGGACAAGACATCTACATAGCTGTATTTAGTGTTACATACATTTATAACTGTACTTTGATGGGACAAGACATCTACATAGCTGTATTTAGTTTTACATACATTTATATAACTGTACTTTGATGGGACAAGACATCTACATAGCTGTATTTAGTGTTACATACATTTATATAACTGTACTTTGATGGGACAAGACATCTACATAGCAGTATTTAGTTTTACATACATTTATATAACTGTACTTTGATGGGACAAGACATCTACATAACTGTATTTAGTTTTACATACATTTATATAACTGTACTTTGATGGGACAAGACATCTACATAGCTGTATTTAGTGTTACATACATTTATATAACTGTACTTTGATGGGACAAGACATCTACATAGCTGTATTTAGTTTTACATACATTTATATAACTGTACTTTGATTGGACGGGTATTTATGTAATTACCTTTAAGCTCAATAATTGTATATTAAGTAATAATCTATTGAGTAATCTACTTCAAACTATAGCTTTGTTTTCAATCTGAGAGAAAATGATGACGTCTCGTAGCTCAACCTTACCTGCTGATAGCTTGGCAGATAAGAACTCAGAGAAAGTCGGTACCTAGAGACTTTTGGGAAGCCTCGTTATCAAACAGAGATAAAATCCCTGGGGGCTAGACAGCTGGCAATGTTGTCTTTAAATTTGTTTGCTTTTTCATGTTCTCCTTTACCGTAAGCTGATGATCAGGTTTTTTTATATCATGATCATGACCGCCGTCCTCTCGGTGATATTCCTGAAGAACAAGACGGCCAAAAGCACACAAGCGCCTAAAGCACACAAGCGCCTAAAGCACACAAGCGCCTAAAGCACACAAGCGCCTAAAGCACAAGTGTGCGTAATGTACAACACTTAGTAATGCACAAGTGTGCGTAATGTACAAGTGTGCGTAATGTACAACACTTAGTAATGCACAAGTGTGCGTAATGTACAAGTGTGCGTAATGTACAACACTTAGTAATGCACAAGTGTGAGTAATGCACAAGAATGATAAATGCCCTACTAACGAAATACAAGAATAGTTATATTTCATTTTGTCTTTTGAACATAAGTATGGCCGTTCACATACGGTTGATAAAAATGACCAGTTTTAAAACATCATAAAAACATATTAGACCTTAATACATAACAGGTGGGAGTGGGTTTTTTTTTGGTACAACTTAGAAATGTTTAGAAATATTCATATGTTGTATTGGTGGGGTTTTTTTCGTTCACCATGTGAAATTATCATAGTAATGCTTTTTTTATTTAAACATACCCCTGGATCCTGCATAGACGTGGCTAGACTTGTTATGTCCCTTTGCCACTTTTCGGTTTTGTAATTACCCCCACCTATCACTCAAAGTTGATCAATAAAAGTGTTTACAGCACAATTTTGAGCCCCTAAAATGTCGGAGGCGCCCTGCAGTTGTTGTGGTTGCAGGGGCTACACTATCGCTGTGAGGTCAAGTGACACCTAAAATCGTAACCAGCAGCTCTCCTGTTGCTCTTCAATTCAGTGTGGAATGATGCAAAACTAAAAGTGTGTGTTAAAATGCATTCTTACATTTTGAACATATCAACAAATTTCCGGAGACTGGGACTTTAAAGATTTAAGCGGCGAAAATAAGCTATGCAGTATCTATCGGTAAAAAGCATACCCTTAAGGCCCCCCCCCCCCCCCCCGGGGGAA
>CAXITT010000197.1:1019096-1040690 GCA_964033795.1 Lymnaea stagnalis
GGGGCAAGGGCAGAGGTGTGGGTGTTTTTTTGTCTTTTTTTTTTTTTTGCGCTTTCCACTGGAAAGTCTGAAATGCCCCCTCACCAATTGTCTTCGGGTCAGAGTAATGGGGATGGTAGCTGGGGTACTAAACGTGTCACAATCGAATGTATAGGGTGGCCAATGTGAGCCATTGACGGCACCATGCTATTTAAACAGGTAGTATAGCCAGGTATGAGAGAAAGTGTGTGCCCATCCTGTATTGTTGTGACGTTGGGGACAAGTACCTGGTATTCAGAGATCGTAGTATGAGACGTTAAATGAATAGAAAGCAGGATACAAGTTTCGTTTGCAGTCAGTGCAATCTGGGCAGGCAGGAATTGTGTCAGACGGTAGGAACGATTCTTGTGCGTATTTTTTTTAAAATATAAACAAACATAAGAATACGTGACCAAATAAATTCTGGATGACGTCATGTTTCTTCTGAAGAATGTTCACATATGTGGAAAATGTTGCAACGCAGTTTTGACCATGTTCTAAACTAAAGAACTTGACGCCTTGTCTGGTGAACACTTAGAACATCTATCGATAGCAAGCAGGTGCTACTGATAACTACCTCAAGTAAAGAAAATTGCGAGTACAATTCAAAGCAAAAGATATAATTAAAATGATCTACAGTTTCATTTCTCTTTATTTTATTTATATTCTTGATGAGCCACTAATGCTGTTGGATATATAACTCTTTTTATGTGTAATGCAAAGTAATATAATTATTAATAATATGAATAATTTTCCAAAAAGTCAGCCAAAAAAAATAATTCTTTTGAGATGTAATTTGCGGGCCTCTGATTCGTGGAAATAAAATTGTTGCCCTCGTGCCACGTCGCCCACGTTGTCAAAAACGATGGACGCCCCTGCCCCAGCAAAACCCTAGGACTGACCCAACAATGGAGGGACAGATGTCAATAATTAAAAATTAATGATCCCCATTTTCAATTATTAAAAAGGGGGAATCACTCTATATAATTTTTTTCGTGAATTTTCATTTCCGTTAGTTTTTGTCAGGTTACGAAAATATTTATATACACTAGTATTTTTTAGTTTATATCAGGTCATCAATCGCAGGGAACTGTATTCACAATGACAATGGTTTTCAGTGTTATAAGAAAGTTGGTATTAAGACCCACGATTGCTATATCCTTTCAAAAGACTTGTATGCGCTGTTTGTCCACAAGGTTAGTGTTAAAATTGCACAGCGGAGTTCAGTTAGTAATTAATATTGCCATTGCCTCAGTCGACAGGAATGGTTTTGACCAACCAAAGTCAAAGTCTTGCCTTTTCAGATTGAGAATATCTTCCATGCCCTAATAAATTCAACAGTTCCGAGCCTGCTCTATCTAACAGAACTCAACTCTTGGCATTGGTCTTGGTAGTAACATAATTATTCATTAGGCCCCTATATTTTTTATTCTGAACTGAACATATATAAGTAAGTATAAGAAGTTAAGGCCTAATTTATGAAATGTACTGGTACCAAAGAACCAACATGGTTGCTATCTCAAAGAACAAGATCAAATATTTTTTATTTCATGCCTAAAATCCTTCATTACAAATTGTTCATCATTTTTATTTTTATGTCATGTTCAAAGGAAATTCCTGAATAGAGGAATGACTGGAAACTAAAAGTTCATCTTAATTAAACTCAATAATTTCTTGATTTTAGGCAAGGAAGGAAAAAAAAAAAGTTGAATGAAATTAATTGAAAATATTTTTTTTATATTTTTTGCAGCTGTGCTACAATTTTTAAACCACTTTCATTTGCTTGAAAGATGATGGTAAACTTTGGGTTGCTTTTTTAGATATAGAACCAAATACAAAACAGCAATGTGATTGGTTGATTGATTTTGATATTTATATCGCGCTGGTATCCATGCCAATTTAGCATGCTCACTGGGCTCTGGTTTTCCGAAATCTATTTAAACAAAAAAGTTTTTAAAGGTTTCTTAAATGATTTTTTATCATTTTCAATGCCGCTCAAAGATTGAGGCAAACTGTTCCATAAATTTGGCGCTAGTGCTTCAAAAAGCGCACTCCGTAAGACTTTTTTTCTGTGTTCATCCACACTAGGAACTCTCAGTAAGTACTGTGTTGAAGACCGCAGGCTCTTAAAGGATACATGTTTATAAATCAGTTCTTTGAGATATTCCTGTGCTGAGCCATCTATGCAGCTGTATGCCAGGGACAGAATTTTGTAGTTAATGTGCTCACTCACAGGAACCCAATGGAGATCTCGTAGAACAATCAAACATGCTAAAATATCACATACAGTGTACATTACAATTAACTATTAATTATTATTTTATTCCCTTTGTGCTGAGTTAATTTATGCTTCTGCAAACATTTTCTTTTATTGTGATATTGGTGCTGATTTTTTAATGTTTATAAATGTTAACTTTATTATGTAGTTGATAAAACAAATTCTTCTTGCCTGTGTTAATATCCATTACGTAGTTTGGAACTAAAATATTTTTTGCATGATTTTACTTGTGTTGTGCCACATTATTCTAGGAGACTAGCTGTACTGCGGGAGAAAAAAGGTTTCTGTGGGATAAAAAATGGTTGGGTTAATGTATAGTACTGATGGGCATTTTGGGCATCACCACATATAACAAGTTATAAGATTATTGGGGGAAAGACAAAGTATAGGAAACAACAGAAGTCATAATTTATTCCTAAGATGGTAATCATCAAAGGGAGGCATTTGAGAGACTCATCTTTTATTGACTGTATTGATGAATGGGATCAAATATAAAATGCCAGCAACTAAGGCTCAATCAGTGACTCATATTGGTTTTTAAAAAAAAAAAATTCATTTCTCAGTCATGAAATTTAATAGCTGTTGACTTGAACTCCTGGTGAAGGATATGGATATTAGCAGATGGGGGGGGGGGGGGTTGCTTGCTTGGAGCAACTCAATAACACATATTGATTTACATAATAAAAAATTCATTTCTCAGTCATGAAATTTAATAGCTGTTGACTTGAACTCCTGGTGAAGGATATGGATATTAGCAGATGGGGGGGGGGGGTTGCTTGCTTGGAGCAACTCAATAACACATATTGATTTACATAATTTTAAGCCAACCATGGCGTTAACCCTCTTTGCATAGCCTAGTTAGGACATTGTGGTTGTAAAAGAGTTCACTGAGGGGCACCCGCATGGCTAAATCCAGCACTTTCTGCTTACTATTATTATTATTATTAAAAGAAGTCCTAGAACTATGGGCCCTAATTAAGTAATATAGGCCTGAAAGGAAGATAGTTTAAAAGATTTTTTGAAACCACTAACACACAATCATATAGTCTTACCAAAACTGACAATCATACAGTTTTACCATACCTTACACACAATCATACAGTGTTACTGAAGTGCTAATAATGATTGATGAAATAATTAATGATTGGCTTAGTAAACAAAATTTACTACATCAATTAAAGTTTAAGCTAGACTGATTTTTATTCCACATTTAATTTTGATCCCTATAGCTTAAAAAATGAGGATTGATAAGTTACAAGTACAATAGGCACTACTATCCTGCCAAATTCAATTTCACTTCTCCCTGTGTTTTTGTCAGTTTGCTCATCCAAGGGTTCCTCATGGTTATTTTTTCCTATGTTTATTACTTTTTACATTTCTTTATTATATTATTGATTATTGCTTTTAGATGCCTATCCGCTATTACGGCACAACACATGTCTTTTAATTTACGTGTCTAATTATAGGCTTGCTGAGGTTGGTATCCTTGAACCACCAAAGGAACATGGGAAAGCATATGATACTGGGCAGGTATGAATTTTTGTTTTTAAGCTTCTGAAAAATTGTTCCTTTATATTGTGATAAGAAAAGTTTAGGCTGAAGTTTAAAGTTAAATAGTTTTTATTAAGGGTACAAAGAGTTTATAGGAAATATTACAATGAGTTGTAAGTCATTAAACGTCATTTCTTAGAAGAGGTCCAAAGCAGCAATAGCCCATATAATTCCTTCAAGAAATTGCTTGTTATTCCATTAAATAATTTTTTAAAATAATTATTTAATGTTTTGTTTGAATCAGTTGGTTAAAAAATACTTTTTAGCATATGTTTTATATATAAAATGACATTTTTTTAGAAGGATGAAATAAATAACACTGTCAATTTTTTATCCAAGGAGAAATGGGGAAGAAAATAAATTGAGTCTACCAGAAACAATGGAGCAAATATTTTGAAAAAAACGTTGTTTATTAATATCTTGTCATTAAACAAGATATGTTACCCATAGCAATTTATTTGGAGATAAAATATACAACTCAAAAACAAATGAAGAAGATAAGAGGTAATCATTTTAAGATGAAATCTAGATCTTGTACTCTCACCATTTCAACATTTAATTGATTCACTTTGTTTCTCCATCTAGTTATTTCTTCATAAAATATTTGGTTATAGAGGAATAGTACTGTTTCCCTGGCTAGCCCATGTCTATGATCGTGATACTGCGGCCAAAACAGATGACAGGTAAAAAGAATTCTTTTATGCTCATTAGTTATAATTTTTTTAAAGTTTCATAAATATTTCAGAAAGGAAAAGTTGAAGGACATGAAATATGTACTGTGTTGACAAGTATTTATTTTACTTTCATGAGCCATAAAAATATGTTGATTAAGACAGGTTATGAATCCTGCAGCTATATAAATAATTCCCATGAAATTAATTCCTCAGCAGTGAATGTTGAAACGATGTGTTTTTGGGTAGTTCTTAAATGTGATTTTTAGTGTCAGGATATTACTTTCTTTAAGGTAACATTTTTTTAACAGGAAATGTCCAGAGCCAGCTTATGACCATCTTTTAAAAAAAAAATTATTAATATATGGTTATGTTATGTTGTTTGGCATTCACATGTCAGGATGATCAATGCTATATTCTTTGTGAATATGCAGCTGGCCTGCTATTCCTAACTATGTCAAGAAAGTGCTCTTGCGCGTGGGACACACATTGTTTTGATTCCGAGTTGAATTTGAGTCAATTCTGCTTTTCCTATGCTGTGTGCTTTCTTAGTTGGCCAATGGTTGCTATTTACTTCTCCTTAGAACTTTGGATGATCAGAACACGGCAGTGGGGAAAGAAGTGAAAGGAAAGAATCATATGTACTATCAGGTTCTGATTGATGCCCGAGACTGCCCACACATTGTACGTTGTAGCATCTTTTTAGTGCCATCCACATAGTTTTAAAGTTTTTACATCTTTTTATAACTGCTTACACATTTTAAGTTATATCAGCAATTTATGACTGTCTACGTAATATTAAGTTACATCATCTTTGTATTGCATCCATTCATAAATTTCCACTCAGTTTTAGTTATATCATCCATTTATACTCTGATCTCATTGTAAGTTAAATCATCCATTTAGGACTGTCCACTCCTTGTTAGTTTAAAAGAAACAACGACTGTATGAGTAATATATTATTTTATTATTACTCATATCTGTTGATTTTATCAATGTAAAGAAAGGATATAAAGTATGTGCTCATGTTTAATAACTGGTTAAGCTTTTCTTTTTGAAAGAGAGCTCAAACAGAAGCAGTGACTTTCCTTGGCAATCAGGATAACAGTAGGGCTTTGTATGCTATTCCTGGTGAGTTCTTGTTATTGATTCACTTCCTTTTTTAAGTCCTCAAAACCTTTTTTTCTTTTCTTTTTTGACGTTCAGTACCGGTACACTTCTCTTTTCACATTGACGTTCAGTACCGGTACACTTCTCTTCTCACATTGACGTTCAGTACCGGTACACTTCTCTTCTCACATTGACGTTCAGTACCGGTACACTTCTCTTCTCACATTGACGTTCAGTACCGGTACACTTCTCTTCTCACATTGACGTTCAGTACCGGTACACTTCTCTTCTCACATTGACGTTCAGTACCGGTACACTTCTCTTCTCACATTGACGTTCAGTACCGGTACACTTCTCTTCTCACATTGACGTTCAGTACCGGTACACTTCTCTTTTCACATTGACGTTCAGTACCGGTACACTTCTCTTTTCACATTGACGTTCAGTACCGGTACACTTCTCTTTTCACATTGACGTTCAGTACCGGTACACTTCTCTTTTCACATTGACGTTCAGTACCGGTACACTTCTCTTTTCACATTGACGTTCAGTACCGGTACACTTCTCTTTTCACATTGACGTTCAGTACCGGTACACTTCTCTTTTCACATTGACGTTCAGTACCGGTACACTTCTCTTTTCACATTGACGTTCAGTACCGGTACACTTCTCTTTTCACATTGACGTTCAGTACCGGTACACTTCTCTTTTCACATTGACGTTCAGTACCGGTACACTTCTCTTTTCACATTGACGTTCAGTACCGGTACACTTCTCTTTTCACATTGACGTTCAGTACCGGTACACTTCTCTTTTCACATTGACGTTCAGTACCGGTACACTTCTCTTTTCACATTGACGTTCAGTACCGGTACACTTCTCTTTTCACATTGACGTTCAGTACCGGTACACTTCTCTTTTCACATTGACGTTCAGTACCGGTACACTTCTCTTTTCACATTGACGTTCAGTACCGGTACACTTCTCTTTTCACATTGACGTTCAGTACCGGTACACTTCTCTTTTCACATTGAAGTTCAGTACCGGTACACTTCTCTTTTCACATTGAAGTTCAGTACCGGTACACTTCTCTTTTCACATTGAAGTTCAGTACCGGTACACTTCTCTTTTCACATTGGATTAGATTTAAACTAAAAATGGAGGCTTATCTTGTTAAATTATTTTATTAAGTTATTGGTGTTAAAAAAAAAATATATTGTGCTTAATGTTTATTATTGATTGATTAGTGGTCAAAAATTCTAGAAAATAATATTTTAACATTTTGTAATTTATTTTTGAGAATAGTTCTTTAAATTATTGTTTTTAAACTTATGTTATAATTCTGAGATATGTATTGCAGGGCTTGACTATGTGGCCCATGAAGATATTCTACCTTATACCAGTCCTGAAAGCACTCCTATACAACACGAGCTTTTTGACAAATTTCTGCTACATGAACCTGAAAATAGTAAGAATGCTTTTTCTAATGAACTAATGAAATGCCCAAACAAAGCTTAAATTGGATTTATCAAGTCTAAAATTTTTTTTTTTTTTAAAAATACTTTTTATTTGTTCTAGATTTTCTTTGAATGAGTACAAGACAGACTATACTGGGGGATTTGATAAGTCTAGTGAGAAGGTCGAGTGTTTTGGTGGGACTTGTAAGAAATGGGGATTGATGTCAAAAAAATAAGCTGACCATTTCAATATTTCTTTGATTTCAGATCCACCATTTGTTGCTCGTGAAACTTTGGGAGCATGGCAAGAAAAAAACCATCCCTGGCTTCAGTTGTCTGACGTCCATCGAGAAACCACAGAGGGAATTCGTGTTACTGTCACACCCTTTTACATGGGTTGTAGGGTCAGTTAGCCTTTCATATAGGTTATAGTGTAAATAAGACTTTTTACATAGGAGAGTAGTACTTCATTGTTTATAAGCTAAGATGAGGTACGCGTACATCTTAGGGTTTGGAGGGAAAAATGGGTTAGCATAAGATGTTTTCACATTTTATGGTTCTTTTCTGTGACTTATTTTATTAAAATTGAAGAAATAATTTTGCAAACATAAAGTCCTTTCAATTATATTTCATTTGATACTAAGTTTAGTCTTATAAACCAAAGAATAATATTTTAAAATTTTTTAATAAACCCAACCTCTCACTCGTTTTTGCTCTTCGGAAAATATGTACATTTTTTCTCATGGCGCTCAATGAAGCTCGTCGGAAGGCCTTGTGTTGGTAAACCCGGTGTTCGTGAACCGTATGACGGGCTGTGTCCGTGGAACAGGAGGCTGACCGGGGTTACCTTCCAGGCACTATATTAACCACTGTGACAAACTTTGAGAGTACAAAAGAAGAAGAAGCGGCGTACCGCATCGGCCAGAGCCAGTAGCTGTCGGAAGCTAATTTGGCGACTCGAGCATATGCGGCATACCGCTTCATCCAGCACCAGCAGCCGTGACTCTGGTGCCAGCAGCCACTTTGGCACGTCAGAATATGCAGCGTACCGCAACGTCCAGTGCCAATAGCCATAACTTTGGTGCCAGCAACCTCAATATACCAGACAAAATTTGCAAAATAAGGAACTAAAGTAGTTTTGCCTTATACTTTCAGGAATAAAGACCTAAGAAGAATGAATGATAGTGCCCAACTTCCACAAAAGGGTAGAAAAGGGAAAAGGAATGAAAAAGATAGAAAAAAGAAAAGGCGAGAAAAAATAGCAAAACTTGAACGTTTAGTAAAAACAGCAGATACAGAAGAAGAGTGGTCAGCAAAGAAATGGCTGGAGGTAGCGCACTACCTAGATAAAAAGAAGAAAATGAATAGTGACTCATCAGACAATGACATGAGTAAAAATAGAGAAGAAGAAACTGAGGCACACAGCTTAATTTACCTGCAACTAAATTCTAATGGCCTATGGCCTAAGGAGAGTGAAATTACAGAACTCCTAAAAGAAGAAAACGTTGATGTAGACGTAGTTCAAGAGGCACGCCTCAAGACAAAAAGCATCAACATTGAAAAAAAAATACATCACCTACACATGTACATGTGTAAAATGCAACGGACCAGTAACACTAGTCAAAGATAGCCTAACATTCCGTAGGCTCGAAAACAAGTGGAGGAAGCCAAACACAGGTTAAATAAATCTACAGGTGTGGAAAAATGGCGTTCCATTCTTCATAACAAATCTCTACTCCCCCACCAAAAATGAAAATTGATCTCGACACACAGCAAACGAGCTATGTCCGAACAATTATTGGAGGGGATTTAAACGGCCTGTCCTCCCAATGGGGTTACAAGCAATCGAACACAACGGGAAAAAATATTATAGAACTTTGTAACGCTTCCAACCTCAAGATTATGCAGAGTAATCTAATAGCCCAGACTTGCTTCCATTCGAGTAATGGTAGCACTTTTAGGCCGGACTTAACTGTAATCTCCAGTGATTAAATGGAGAAATGCACAATGAGAATACTGAAGGATGTGGTTAGCGATCACCTACCAATACTCCTGACAATAGGGAAAAAGATGGTAAACCAGGTCAGCTCCCAACCTGCCGCCTGGAAAAACCAAAGTGCAAATTGGCAAAAATTGACTAACTTGACTAGTGGCAGGAACATGTCCAGAGGGATTAAAACAGGTACGATCAGCCAAAAGTCCTGAAAATGGTGGGAAATGCTTATAAAAGTGGCAAAAAGAGCAATTCTCGTAAGAAATGTGAAGTATAAAAAAGGTCCTTTCAAAGATAAAGAACTCTGCAACCTAACAAAACAACGCCAGCAGGCGAGAAGGCGTGCACAAAAGTCTGAAAATGCAAGGAACCAATACACTGTGCTAACTAGAAAGATAAAAAAAGCTGGCGGTACGTCTCAAAAGAGAGACTTGGGTAAAAATATGTCAGAACCTTAAATTAGTTAAAGACTCTGCAAAAGCATGGAACCTATTAAAGGCCCTGACAGGTGAAAAGCTATGACTCAACCCAAGTCCCATTTTCTCATTGAACGGTAGATTAGCTACAACTGGCAAAGATAGAGCCCAAGCTCTAAACATGCACTTTGCAGAAACAAACAAGTTCAAACGATGGACTAATTGACAGGGAATGGATAGGTTTAGAAAAGGAGATTGAAATTGATGAATCGTCAATCATGTCGTCCCCTTTCACGCCAAGTGAATTCGAAATCGCTTGTAGAAAATTCAAGAATGACACTGCTGGTGGCCCGGACGAAATAACGAATAATATATTAAACAAGCTGGGTCCGAAGGCTAAAAAAGCCCTCCTCCAAATCAAGTGAGTTCTGGGACGAAGGCGGAGTCCCAGACCAATGGAGAGCCGCAAAGATCACTGCATTACTTAAAAAGGGCAAACCAGCTGAAGAACTCACCAGCTACCGCCCAGTGTCCCTTACATCCTGCGCAGGGAAAATTGCACAATGCATGGTCAACAGGGGCCTATATTGGTTCATGGAAAGAGGAAAAAAGATGACAAGAGCCAATGTGGGTTTAGGAAAAATAGACAAGCCTCAGACCAAGTAGTGAGATTTACCCAGAGCATAATAAATGGCTTCCAAAATAAAGAAGTACGGTTGGAATTTTCCTAGACGTGACCCAGGCTTAAGGCAAAGTCTGGAGGTCAGGTCTCAAACTCAAAATGCTGAAAATGGGCATTACAGGAAAACTATACCTGTGGGTCAGCAATTTCCTTGAACACAGAAAAATCTGTACAAAATTTGGGTTACAAATCTGTAGCAGAGAGGAGCTTGCAAAAGGCCTGCCTCAAGGCTCTGCATTGAGCTGCCTCCTTTTCCTCATATACATTAATGATCTGGCGGATCTAGTGCAGTCCGAGATAGCACTATTTGCGGACGACATCACATTGTGGCGGACTGGAAAGGATGTGGAGGAGCTGGCCAACCTCTTGCAGGAAGATATGAATAGAATCCTGCGCTATACCAAAACTTGGAAGTTGGAACTCAATGTCTCAAATCAACGTCCACCCTGTTGACTCTGTCCACCCTGTTGACTCTGTCCACCCTGTTGACTCTGTCCACCCTGTTGACTCTGTCCACCCTGTTGACTCTGTCCACCCTGTTGACTCTGTTCAGGCAGGGATGGAAAAAGGGTGCCATTTCAAATCTTTTTTGGAGGGCGCTCCCTCCAAAGAACAGAAAACTCAAGGTATTTAGGGTTCACTCTAGACACAAAACTACAACTGTGGAAGAGATAACGAACAAAGCCAGTTCAAAGCTCAGTATTGTAAAAAGACTGGCGAGCACTGAATGGGGGGCCTCGGCTGGCACCCTAAGAGGCTTATTTCTAGGTGCAGTCAGATTAGTGATTGACTACAGCATGCCCATCCTAGGCATAGCAAGTGACACGGCACTTGACAAGGTAAATCTAATCCAAAACCATGGATCAAGGCTAATATGTGGCACATTCAAAAGCTCTCCCATTTCAGCTGGACAGATCCTGGCAACCTAGAACCACTGAAAATAAAAGACAGAGCTATGCTAATGGCCTATGAAAGATTCCTAAGGCTTGACGGAGACGATCCATTACATGAAATGTTACAAGTCCCTACAAAGCAAAGGATACAAAAGGAGTTTTTTCTTAGTCTCTGTGAATTTCTAAAGAAAAATATAAAATTGCCCAGCAAAAGAGGCAAAATAAGATCAGCCACTAAACTAAGACCTGATACCAGGGTAGTCCCCAAAATATGGGAAGCAGTCCCACAGGACAACAACCTCAGTGAGGGCCACATCATAGTCCAATAAAAAGTATCCAAATCTTCATTGATTGGACAAGAAACGAAGAAAGAGCTGGTTACGGAATACACATGTCCTTGCCGGATGGAAATACTATTGAAGCATCTAGTCGATGCAGAATGCTCTATTGCAGCGGTTCTCAACCTGTGGGTCGCGACCCCTTTCGGGGTCGCGGGACCCTTTTCCAGGGGTCGTCTAGGACCATCTGAAAACATATATCCTTACAGCTATGAAGTAGCAATGAAAATAATTGTGTGGCTGGGGGGTCGCCACGACACAAAATGTAACAGTCTACACAGACTGTTTAGGCTTAATAAATGGCATCAAAAACCAAGCCAATTAAAGTCAAGATTGCCCAAATACTAAACTCAACTTAATAGAGAAACTTAAATCCACACATGGATCAGTTGTCTATTTATGTTGGCTTCCTCTCGATCTAGCAGACGAGCTAGCAAAGCTAGGCTCGGATGAGCCAATGCTATACAAAAAAGTATCCTGGGAAGGGTACAAAATCATCCTCAGATAGTATTTCAGGAAACAGTGGTTCATCGAATGGCAAAATGGAGAGTGTGGCAGGAAAGGCTGGGAAAACTTAAAAAGCCCAAGTCCAAAAGACACTAACCAGACAAAATCAAATAATAATTGCCCAAGCCAGAATGGGCCACTTTCCCACAAAAGGCATTTTCACTGGGTGTACAGAAGTGCTAGTCCGACCTGCGGGCATTGCAGCAAAGAAATAGAAAGCTCACTCACCTGGTTAAATGCAAGAGTCTAATGACTGAGAGAAGGAGACTACTAGGAGCCGAATAATACTGTACAGCTCCGTAGTAGAGCTAACAAATAGTGAAGACTATCTCAGAGAAGCTCTAAAGGATACGTATGGTATAGAATTTTTAAAAAAGAACATTTTTGCTGGAATAAAGCTGGTCCACATAGAAAAGAGAAGATAAAGCCAAAAGGAGAGCTGGAGCTGGAGCTGGAAAGAATGCGGTAGCTGAAGAAAAAAAAAACTGTTGGCGCTCGTCTAGGCGGTGAAAACCGGGGCAACTTTTGAACAAGCACACACCAAACTACGTGGGGTGGAAGTGCTTCTAGACAAACATCACAATTCCGGGGCTAGCCTAGGAATAAGGGCTCTGAAAAAGTGGGAAATGGGACCTCTGTCTCAAAACTTACAAGTGAGGAGTGCTCTCCGCAAAGCTCTAAAAGCCTGAGGGTCGGCCATATGAGCAGGAATGCTCGGAGCTGCTGTGTCGGTCAAGTCAAGGTGCCAGCGAAAGAGTTAATATTCTAATTCCCCAACCGCTTTTACACTGCAGATTTATTACACCAACTATTTCAGAGAATCAAAAGAAAATATGCACCAAATGCACTTGGGACATTTTTTGTAAAGAATCTCACTTAGCACAGTTATCGGGCATTTTATTTCGTGAAATGAGTGGCATCATATTTCCTTCATCTTATACTTGAAAAACTGATTTTTGGAGGTTGGGGGTGGAACAGAAAATTTGATAGAATGTTTCGTCATCAGCAAAGAAACTTACGAACAAAATCAAAGTTAATTTATAAAGTATTTTAAAAGTTTTTGCTGCTTCATTTGCTGCTGCAATTCTAGGTCACGTCTGAAGAAATAACAAAATACAAAAGACAGTTCAAAGTGGCAGATTGGGAACATATATATTATTTTAAATATGTATGACCATATTACTTAAAATATGCATTATCATTTTTACTTTAAATAAGAATGAACATATTGCTATTACTTGTCTCAAAATTTCAGGAAGCTCAACAGACTCATGTCTATTGGGTAAGCTTTTACCTAACTTTTTAATTTCTTATTTTTACCACTAATTTTGTATGTGCTAAATAACTGAAATGTATTAAATTGTGATTATTTCTTGTTTTTTTATTGCAATATATAAGTGGAGGTTCTGTGTGTCACCAATACCACACAATTCATTTAAATGTTATATTTGCTTGTTATTTATTAGTGGAGATACTGTGTTATTTATTTGCTTGTTATTTATTAGTGGAGATACTGTGTTATTTTTTTTTTTGATTGTTATCTTTTAGTGGAGATACTGTGTGAGACTAGAAAACAAGGGACTAGAGACTGTTCAACTCAGAGAAAGACACTGGAGGATTTTTAGCCTGTCTGGGACTTTAGAAACCGTCAGAGGAAGGGGTGTAGTTGGACAAGTAGGCAACATATACTTTTTAATCACAGTAGACATTATATTTTTCCTTCAATTGAACTATTCACCTATTTCTATTTTAAATGCTTCACACTTTTATAAAGTTTCAAATTATGTTTTTATATTCCCAGAATATAAACTTTGTTCATTAAAAAGTTATATTGCTATTGTAGTTGTAGAAATGTTATTGTCGTTGGCTATCACCAACCAGTTGTTCATGTCTGGATGTTGATTCGGGCTGACTTCTGCAAGACCGCTAGGGAATTTTATTTTTCTTATGATACTATTGCTAGTAGTAGTTAGCTGGTTAACATTTAGGAATTGATTGAGCTAATTCTGCTAATCCATCAATATTGAACTAATACTTTACTTTGCGCTAAAACTTTTCAGGAACCAGTGCTTTCTCCAGAACAGCCAGCCTTCCAATATTCTAGCCATGTATCGTTACAAGCACCAAGTGGACATATGTGGTAGGCAGATGTTTCAGTTAGCCATTATACCCAATAGTTTTATAGCCTACTTGTTCAATGTACACAAATATTTATATTGCAGAGATTTAATATCATTGTCAAATATTCAAGATGCTTCTGTTTCTTTTTAACATCACTGGTATGAATAGTACGAGAAATATGTATAATAATCCTCCTCATTAATGAGACATTAGACCATTCTCTTGGTGTTCATCCTAGGGGAACTTACAAAATGGAGAGAAGAGATGGCACCAGTTTTGACTGCAAGATTCCTCCCTTTTCACTTGAAAGCAAGTCTGATGATAACAATAATCCCCATCAGTTCCTTGGAAGCTAGTGCCCTATGGTCGATTATGTTTTTATGCTTGGTTGGCTCACAAATTCCAACAGACTATTTCAAATATCTTCATGAATTTTTTTTTTTATTTATAGATATCAAATAAATTAATACCGTAACTATTTGTAGACTTTCTTTCTTTTCAGTGTCCTGTACGTAGACTTTCTTTTCAGTGTTCTGAACAATATCACTACTAATTAATCAAACACATATAATTAGGTAATCAGAATAGTAGTTTACTTGTTTTTGTTAAATTACAAATTTGAATGTTGAGAACATCAAAGCACACAAATGTACAATGATGTGCAAAAAGCAAACTCCAAAAGTTAACAATTGTACAATGAGTAGACATGATGATGTTCACAAAACAAAGACCCATAGTTGACTTCTGTACAACCAGTTAACATGTGCACAAAAATGTGATAACAGGCAGCAATCAATTTGCAAGTGTACATTTAAATAATGGCACCTGGTTTCATGTCAATCAAAGATTTATTTCATCATGTTATTTCCTTTCTCATCCAGTCTCCAGCAAATAAATTGCATGGTTAACACATTGCTGATTGAATTGAACACCTTAAATTTGACACCTTTACCACAAACACTTGGGGAAAATGTTTAAATCTGACCTGCACTTTATATCTTTTGCAATGTAGTATCAGTGATTCTCAAGTCAGTACCCTTTAATTTAAATTTAAAACTGGCAAAACAAAAGACATAAAATTTCTTCTTGTATTTATAAAAAAAGAACAAAATCAACAATATCATGTCCACTATGGACAACTTCCATATTGCAAATATGTACATACATCACATATGGTACAAATGGGTTGTTTTACATATGGAAACATTTCAGTTTAGGTCACATTCCAACTATGGTAGTTCATACTTTCAGTTCATCTATCAGATTCATCTCAATATACAATTTCAAAGTTTAGGATATTTTACTTATCCAGACAATGAATCCAACTGACATTTATTATACCGGTACTTAAAACAAACTTTTGTCCATTTTTTTTTTTAAACTTTAAAAAATCCTTTTCTTTGATCAGCATTATCATGCGTGGATGTTCACAAAATAGTGGAGAATGCATTTAATAAAAATAAAACATTTCATGAATGGGTTATAGTGAGCAGACCAATTTTGTTTGTTCAAGATAAACATTTTCCACTAGTTGTATTTATTGAGCAATTTGAATGATGTCCTTCACTACCTCCAGAAACATCGCATTAATATGTGGGACCAAGTAGAAAACTAACACAACCCCAAATAATTAAGTTGCTGGTGTAAAAGTCAAAGTTTTTTGTTTTGTTACTTTTAAAAAGGCATTAGCTAAGAAGAACCAATATTTAATATGATGATGAGTTGCTTTATCTCTCTAATTTAAATAAAAAAAATTTGTAATGTACAGGAAATGGAAGAAGATTTTAAAGGGGACAAGAATTAAGGAAATATTTTATTAGATCATGTGACTTCAATTTACTTCCACTAAATTATCTTTTTATAAGATAGTTAACATATTTCTGGAGGACATGGGGAAAGCCACCGATGGTGAATATTAATGAAAGAAACCTGGCAAAGCGTGTCCACAAGACCTCGTCGTCGTCCTACGGCTACGGCGTGCTAACCACTGCCCAAAAGACAAGACTGACCACCATGGCAGGCATCACCACTGAAATTAAGGTCGGGGAGGAAAGACTAGAGACTGCAGGCCGCTTCAAATACCTAGGAGCAATCGTCTCAGAAGAAGGCTCCAAGCCCGAACTGATGTCCAGGATTGCGCAGACTACAACAGCACTAAAGAGGCTCAAGAAAATATGGAATGACAAAAATATAGCCCCCAGCACCAAAATCAGGCTGATGCGCTCATTAGTCCTCTCCATTTTCTTGTATGCCTGCGAATCCTGGACATTAACAGCAGATCTTGAAAAGAAAAAAGAAGGCGATGAAAATGACATGCTTCAGAAGCATTTTTGGCATCTGCTATATGGACCATATCTCCAATGATACAGTGAAAGAAAGGGTTCGCCGGGCAATTGGGGAGTACGATGACCTACTGGTGACTGTGAAAAAAACGCAAACTACAATGGTACGGCCACGTAACAAGGAAACAAGGGCTTGCCAAAGAAATATTGCAGGGCACCACAAGAGGAGGGAGAAGAAGAGGAAGACAAAGAAAAAGGTGGGAGGATAACATCAAAGAGTGGACAGGACTAACACTGGGCGATGCTGTGCGTAGTGCAGAAGACAGAGACGAATGGAGGAGGACAGTTCACTTGTCATCTGTGGCACCCCAATGGTCCAAAGACTAAGGGACATGATGATATGAATTATTGAAAAATAAATTCAGCCTTATATGATCAGAGATTTACAGCAATGATTGGTCAGTCTTCAATAACAGATAAAGAATTATTTTTCAATTTAGCTATTTTTTGCACAAACACATCAAAATGGCAATAGTGACAATCCAAAAAAATTAACATACAAATGTTTTAAAAATTCAAAAGGAATGATGCTAAATGTCATGTTAGGAGCCTATCTTCTGTTTCTTGGCACTAGGTTCATCAGATGAAGATTCTCTCTCAAGCTCAGGTGGACTTGTAGAATCTGTAATGTAATTATCAACATATTACACAGGTGGACTTGCAGAATATGTGTGTGCTTAATCACATGTTAAAACAGGAAGAATTGTGAAACATATTCAAGTATCGATACCGAATATAATGTCAATGAGAAAAGCCACAATTGGATTGAATATATAAAATAAAACAAACAAAGCACAACAGACACTAACCATTCGTCTCTTCTGCTTTCGTATTACTTTTTGCCTTCGCAGCTTCTTCTTCTTCCCGAACCATGCTCAATGCTAAAGAGAAATAAACCCCAAAAAATTATTTTAATAGTACATTTTTTTATATGAAACTTTTCACCCCTTAAAAAAATACAGGAGTTTCCCCCTCATCAAAATGTGAATTGGTAAAGTGTATATCAAGTAATTTTTAAAACAAGTACAGTTGACCCTCCATATCCGTCAGGTTTTACACAGGAATGAACTAAGTATGCATCACTAGTTATTAATGCTTTCTCATTATGACAGAATTGACTTATTATGAAGCTTTAATGATACTCTACTGTAGCCCTGCATAAATATGTCAATAAAATATAGTTCCCTTCATTGGAGAAACCCCTCCTCCCCACCTCCCAAACTCAAGCAAACAAATCATAAATAAGGACTAGACTTTCAAGTTAACCAAAAAATTAATACCTGGGAAATCTACAATTAAATACAAAAAACAAACAAAAATTCTGGTGACATGAACACTGTGGTGACATGAGCACTGGTCCCACGAACACTGTGGTCACATGAACACTGTGGTCACATGAACACCATGGTGACATGAACACTCTGGTCACATGAACACCATGGTGACATGAACACTGTGGTCACATGAACAGCATGGTGACATAATTCTTTAAAAAATAGCTTTAAAAAAACTCATAAATGTTAAAAATAAATAAAGTAGTACTTTGAATCACTGCCTGAGACTGGTTGGGTCACAAATATCGAATTTTCTGGCGAATATCAAACAAAAATGTCTTTTTGAAAAACAAGTCGACTATCAAAAAGATAAATATGGACTTGGGTGTTTAATGAGGACCCCCTGTATTTGGCTGAGTATTGAGCAAACACTTGTGCAGCTTCACTTAGATAAAAAAAATGTGTATAGATAAATTGTGATTTATTGACAATCCCTATATTTTAACAAGAATTGTAAAAAAAAGTTTTATAATTTATACACACCATTATCTTCTACAAGTTGTATTTTAAAAACAAAATGTATTATTTTCTTAAAAGCCTATCACCGCATGAGACCCTACCAAAGGTATAGACTATGAGACTTTGAATATATCAGTAAACTGTGACTGAAACTGATTAAACTCAAACTGAATAATGAACCCAATTTATGTCTCACCAACTCGCATCTGTGGGTCAGCATCATTACTGTCATGGGAGTACTCATTGTTGTCATTATGTTCACTGTGCTCACTGTTTTCAGGAAAGGACATATTGGAATCATCATTGAGATTCTCAGAGCCAAAAGAACCAATCGACTGTTGGGTAGACTCTTCTGTGTACACAACAGTGCCTGGAAGGAGAGTGAAGCCATAAGCATGTTAAGTTCATGTGTCTTTTGAAAAGCTTCCACAAAGATGAAGTAATTATTTTCTATTTTTTTATAAAGAGGGGATATGCCTTTTTTGAAAATTCATAACAGGTTAAACTTAAACTATCACGATTTTTAATCCTGGAGTGTACTCCAAAAAAAACAATAATTAGCTTCTGGCCTTTTGTAAAAAAAAACCTGTTCTTATACCTTTGTTATTTAAAGCTAATTGCTAACAAACCTTGGCTATTTGTAACAACTCCTTTTTGATTTCTCTTATGTCCTGCACTATGTTGATTCCCATGGTGATGAATTTTAGAGGATGGGCTGCTGGCAGTGGAAATGTTGGTGTTGCTGTTGGATGGGGACATTGATCGGAGATGGGCATCTGCTTCAGCTGTACATAAATGTAAATGCTAAATCATTTCTCTTCTCTTGTCATATTGTGAGACAATACATGCCTTAAGAACTCAAGGTTTCTCCACAGGACCACTGTACACAGATCAAAATAAATCTATGACTGATTTTTTTAGAACATACACCAATGTTGCTACAAGACCACGTAATCCTTACTTACCACTGTAAAGTTACCACTGTAAGCATTTCAAATAAATCTATGACAGATCATTTATTTAGACCATAGATCAATGCTGCCACAAGACCATGTAACCTCTACTCACCAGTGTAAAGTTCCCTTTCTCTTTCAACCCTTGCTTTAGAATATGTCTTAGTCTTTACACCTGGAATCTTTCGAAGTGCCTAAAAAATATTATTAATATTAGTGTACAAAAACCAAAATTTTCTCAAAGTATTATTATATGTGGTTTTATATAGCGTGGTAGCCCAGCCTAGGGCTAGGCTCACCACGCTCTACATTCAATTTAACAAACATAATCAAAACTTTAACAATTAATTGACATAAATTAATTAAATAAAACAAAACAAATGTATATTTAAAACTATTTACAAGATGTAAAAAAAACACTTAATTTACCAACAGGAAATATTGCCCGCAAAATTTTTTTAAAAATTAATAAATGAAAGCATCTCTACAATTTTAAAATTAATGCTCATTGTAGTAGGAAAAAAGTGTCATCATATAATAAAGTTTTTTAAAGAAATTATCAGACTCACTCCAGGATTTTCCTGTGCTGTTATGGGAACCCATTTCAGGACTGTGACCGATGTGTCTCCTATAGTAACCCATTTCTTTTCCCTAAATGGATTGTGGGGGGAAAAAGTTGAATTGCTGCAGTTTAAAAATCATAGCAAACAAACCTAATAAATTAAAGCTTCAAAAAAAAAAATTAAGTTTATGGCTAATCTTTTAACATTAATAATTTGTTTCAAGCTAACTTTAACTTACTGCAGTACTTTTAACATTTTGGTAATGCTAGGTCCATTATACAGTAGGCATACAGAAGGCCTACTTGAGGAATTAAACCCTGTTTCTCTACTCCTCCTCCCCCCCCCCATAACAGAGAAGGGGCACCACAGAACTAATATAAATAAAATGTTAAAGTGGGCAACATACAACAAACAAAAAAGTTCAACCCTGCATTAATGCCCAATACATGTTAAACTATCAGGTAAGAATAGCGAAATACTATCTGGTAAGAATATTTTGTTTTCCTTAATGCAACATCTCTGTCGCAGTGTTCACTTATCTGAAAAATTTGATAAATTGATACAACTTTATTTAGAGAATACTTAGGTCTAGCTAGTCTAAGCTAGGCCTAAATTTTTAAAAATGGTATGGTTCTGCCTAAGACAACATAGCCACAGCCTAGGATTTTACATTTTAAAAGTAAATATAGGCCTAGTAAGTAGCCTCTGTATACTGTATATAAAACCTGTATTATATAAATGATATGTAAATGTAATGCTACCCTTATACTTATACCCTATAGTTGTATAGAGTATAGAGTATAGAGCATAGCTGTTATTGTTATGAATATTAATAATAATATTATTATTATGGACCCCTTACTTACTTGTTAGTAGGGCCTATGAATCAAGGCTAAGGCCCAAGGCCATGGATGGTGAATAGTGTGAGAATATATGAATGAGTTGTATTTTATTATTTTTTTATAAGCTCTATAGTAGCTTACAGTTACAGGTAAAAGTTAAAAGTAAAAGATATAGAATATAGTAATTGAGTAAAAGAAACTGAAAAGTTTAAAAAATGACTCTAAAAGAGGAAATATTAGCAGAAAAAGTATAGTGTAGTAGTAGGCCTAGTTCCTCTAGATCTAAGTCTAGGTAGTCCATTTATAAAAAGTAAATGTATTCCCAATTACAACAATGTTGGCTAAATATAAACACGCGCACGTGTTGCCCTCAATACACCAGAGCGCGCAGTCCGCTAACCTGTTTGTAAACATTGATTAAGTACTAATGTTTGGAATAGACGGTGAAAAAAAAGTTAATAAAAATGGTAACGACAAAGTGGAGCAAATCAGAGGCACTAACAAAGAAACAAAATGGCCTTACCATTTTCTAACTCTATCGATCGCATTTATAACTCGTTTAATGTCCTCCTTTGCCCGACTGCGAGTTTCGGCTCTTCCTGACCGAGACAGCATGGCGAAAAGTTTCTTTTGTAGTCGTAATCAACGTACAGTGGAGCCTTGGAAAAGCCTAACCCCAGACGCCGACAGATCTAACAGCAGATATAAATAGATTTTTTGCCGGATTATGGCACTGATGCCCGGATGAGTCATGTGGACACGAGCCCTGAATGTCACGTGATTTTACGCAGTGTGTATATGAAACGACACGGCATAGAACCTCTAGCGCTGGAGTCTCAGCATTTCCCCTCTTTATCGTTAGTTATGCTTGCGGTACAATCGAATAATGTGTAACTGGTGTAAAAGCTAGGACTCGCTGAGCAGACGAAAGGGAGAGGTTGGCTGTAACGCACCGTAGTGATGTGTCCAGGCTAATCGATCCCACAACAAAATCTGAAAATGGCAAGAGTGGCCGGGCTTTAGAACCACTGTAAATATATAATAATTTTGTTTTAAAGGATGGGGG
>CAXITT010000197.1:1045011-1065432 GCA_964033795.1 Lymnaea stagnalis
TATGGACTCTGCAGGGTTTTTAAAGCTCAAATTAAAACAATTCCAGTTTAAATGTCTTCAAAATGCATTCTGAAACACAAAATATAAAATATTTTGATGTATATAGTGGTAATAATTAAATATTTCCTAAGTATCGGCAACTTCCGCCATTAAAAAGGGGGCGTGGCCCACGCCATGTCGAAATTAGGCTGAGCCACCTTATGGTGATATGGGTCACTGTGACAAGTGTAACAAACGTGAGACACGACCTACATCAATGAAACTTGGCACAGATATAGATCAATATATAATGCTCATACAGATTTAATAAAAAAGGACCTTATCTTATTATTTCACAAAAAATTTTGTATGCGAAGATGCCTTATATATACCAAAGATTTTCAAAATAAAGGTCGATTGAAAAAAGCAAAATAGCTGGCTAGAAATGTAGGCCAAGATGTCTTCCAAATTATAAGGCCGGAAACGGAACTCAAATATATGTGGAAAGAACTAATTTAATAATAAATAGACACATACATCGGAAAATTAAAAACTCGGATTTTTCGGCGCCGACGCCCATTTCCGATACAAAAAAAATAGTAGTCTCCCTTGTTTCATCGAAGTATCTAGTCAACTGAGTTTGTAGTGGACTGGACTGCAATTAAAATTTAAACTTCATAGTCATAGCCTAGACTAACTGAACCGACTAATGAGCCTATTCCCAATATGCATTGTGTAATAGAATATAGAGAGCATTACTAGGTACTTCGGTAAAGCAAGGGCAAGGGACACAGCTAAAATATTTGTATGTGAAATGGGCGTCGGCGCTAAAAGCCAAAAAGCGCAATAGAGTTTTAAATATTTTATTCAGTGTAATTTACTAAAACTGGAGTCTTTTTGGCCCATAAATAAGGTCTGAATCCACCCATTCACATAAGGTGTTAGGAGAAATGTTGGCCTACATTCCCATGGCCCATTGAGTTTTTGTGTTCTTTTCTATCAACTGTAAGTGTAAGTGACTAAGTGAGGAAAAATGTATTTCAATATAATATAAGGCATCTTTCAACCAAAAATGTTATAGAAATATTAAAAGTATGTCTTTAATACTAATTGTGTGTCAATGTCAGCACAATATATTTATTTTTACGGACTGTATACATACATGTGCAAAATTTAATTACGCTCGTGTCGCTAGCTCATGAAATTTTTTCACTCGGCAATGTAGACCTCATTATGCAAAGGCCACACATGCCATCTTGGATTTTTTACCATGCCTCCTTTTCAATGGCAGAAGATGCAGATGCTTAGCTTACTTCAATTAGTACCACTGTATACATCAACATATTTAATGACTTGTGTTTCAGAATGCATTTTGAAGACACTTAAACTGGAATATTTAAATTTGAGCTTTAAAAACCTGGTTGAGTCCATATAAATTTCAGAATTTTCCGTGTGCAAAATGTTGTCATGATGGGCAAACATTCACAGCCCCTTGCAGCCTTGCATAATGGCTATTTCGTAGTACTATCTCAGAGTTTCATTCATAAGAGTTTGCCGTGTGCAAAAACTATTAAACCATTGGCCAGGGAAAGCTTTAATTAATTATTCATGTGCCAAAGTTGTAAGTTTAAATTAAGTCGAACCTAAACAGTATTTTATTAAAGGGATGCGTTGCCTTTTAGATTATATAGACCATATTTTTTATACTGGTATAATGGACGCTTTAGACTTGGTAAACAGAAAAGCCATTTATTAATATATTTTTATTAAATTTAATGAAATTTATTTAACAATAAGCCACAATTAATTTATAATTGTATAACATTATTAAAATTATTTTATTAATATAACATTAATTTTGAAAATAAATGTTGCATAAAATTATCATTAAAACAAGAGTTATTGTGCACGATACGATCAATGGAATGGGGTCACATAATGTGGAGGTGTAGTCAATAGTAAAAAAATACCAAACAAACTCGAACTTAAAAAATTCGTAGCCGAAAAAGTGCTAAAGCTAGAATGTTGATTCTGGTTTCATTTTTTTCGTTGAAATTTGCTCTATAATCTTAATATTTAATAATTTTTTTTTACTGTATGAACTAGTTAATTGGTAGAAAGAAATTAGGCCTAGAGTTAAGAGTCCTACTAAAAACTAGGAGAAATTAGAGTATCACACTAGGCACTTTGGTAAAGTAAGGGAGACTACTTCAAATATTGTATGGGAAAGGGGAATCGGCATAGAAGAATCTGAGTTTTTAATTTTTTAACGTAGATGCTTTTTGATTTATGAAAGGTCTGTTTTGTCATAAAATTGTGGGTACCGGTATTCATCAATACTGTCCACATGTTTGAAGTAGTAGACATCTTGGTCTATATTTTCATTGTTGTTTTTTGCCTTTTTAATCGACCCCAATATTAGAAATTCTTAGGTATATATAAGGCATATTTCGCTACAAAATTTTTGATGAAGTTAAAAATTATATATGTCTTTCAGATAAAATTTTCCTCTGCATTATATAATGATGTATGTATAGATGTGCCAATTCTCATTGAGATAGGACATGTTGGTCTTAAGTTATTGTCGACCAAGTAACCTGCATTATCATACTCAGCCCAATTTTGACCACACCCTCTTTTTAATGGCGGACGATGCCAATACTCATGAAATATTCAATTTATTACCACTATTCCAATATTAATATTTGATAACTTGGGGTTTAGAATGCGTGAAACAAGCATATATTTATTTGTGGTTTAAAAACCAAGTAGTCTCCTTATCATAAATTATCATAATTTGCAGTGTGAAAAAACTATTAAATCATTGATCAGGCAAAACTTCAATTACTTGGTCATGCAAAAGTTGAAAGTTCAAAAGAAGTAGTCCCAAACAAGTATTATTTTTAAGCTAAGTCTTCCATTTAGATGTTCTATCCATATCATATTTATTAAATTGAATGATAATATTGCATAGCTAGATAAGTTAAACTGTATTTATAATTGCATGATTGTTAAAAATTAAAGTTAATATTTTAATCCTGAAAATAAAATAATGATCACTTCAACAAGACTTATAGTGCGTGACACGATCAGTGGAATAGGGTTACAAAATGTGGAAATGCAGTCCTTTGTAAAAAAAATACGAAACGAACACGCACCTTAAAAATTCATAGCTGAAAAAGTACTAAAGCTAGAAAGTTGATCCTGGGTCTATTTTTACTTTGTACTATAATAAGGTCCAGCTAAAGAGAAATTTTGGTTAGGGACTACTTATTTTGAACTTTCAACTTTTGAACATGACCTACTAATTAAAGCTTTCTCTGACCTATGGTTTAAGTTTAATGTTTGCGCACATCAATCTCTAATGAATGAAGCTCTAAATATATAGTATAGAGAAATGAAAGTGACTGATGAATGGTTGCCCATGACCACAGCACTGCACACTGTAAATTATGATAGTTTATAATATGGCCTCTACCAGGGTTTTAAACATAAAATTGAAATAGCACTGTTTAAATGCTTTCTAAGTTCATATTAAAATTCAAGTTACACTGCTCACACATAGACACATCTCTCTCTTTTAAAACACTTTGAAAATTGTTACACTTCTAGGTCAATATATTCTCAAGGGGTATTATAAAAATGAAAAGGACATATATTTAACTTAATCTTAATGTTGAAAGATGAATTATATTAACCAAGGATTTTCTCAAATTTGACTGATTGTAAATGAAAGAGAAATTGATTGAAATGTAAGCCAAGATGTCCTCCAAAGTGAAAGGATGAAAAAAACAGAATGATTGTGGGTACTGATACCCATTTCCCATACAAATTTTATATCAGCTTCCCTTGCCTTACCAAAGTGCTCAATTAAGTGCACTATATCTTTAGTATTCTTTAGGCCTACTTTGAGTTTATGTCTTGAAAGTTAAGTTCTTACTTTTAACGCCCCTGTTATTGTTTTCATTGAAAGCAGAACAGAATTAATAACTGTTAGTACTCTTATTCCTGTGCAGCCCTTAACATTAAATTGACAAACTCTAAGCCTTATTCTTGAATTCCTCCACTCATCAGTTTTCATAATAATACAATTTAGATAAATATGTAGACCAAACGGTTTTTATGTTATCATTTCTTCAAGAAAAAGGAAGCAAAACCAGTCCTATCTAGGGTATGGCTTAAAATTGCCTCTGTTGCCTCAGATTCAGTCAGTTCAAATAATATTTTCTTAATATTTTTCTGGTGGTGAAATGACAACATGGGTCATTAAATAAAATATTTGTGTTTCAGAAACCTATTATGCTACATGGACATGAAAGGTCCATCACTCAAATAAAATATAACCGAGAAGGTGATCTCATCTTCTCTAGTGCTAAGGATCCACAACCCAATGTTTGGTATTCACTTAATGGAGAGAGGCTTGGAACATTTGTTGGTCATAATGGTGCTGTTTGGTGCATTGATTGTAGCTGTATCCTTTAGCAAGTTCATATCAACTGTACTTTTTTGTTACTAATTACAAATAGGACCTATGGGGCTGTGGACATATTATATAACGGGAATGGGATATGGGACTGGTTTATCATTTTGTTATATTGTGTTGTATGGGGTGTGATGGTAGAGTACAATGTTTATAGCAATTCTTTATTTTTTGGGGGTTTTATTAATATTTCTTTTATCAAAATTTCTGCTTTTTAAATTTACAGAGTTACCCTAAATTTAACTGCAATGTATTTTTGATTGCAAAAATTAGCTCATTTCAGTAAAAAAAAAAATTTTTCTGCTTTTTGCTTGAAAATTGCTTTTTTTCTAATTGTTTTGAAGGACTACCGGTAATTAAAATTATTTGAGTATATATTATTTATACCCACAACAATTACAGAAAGTTAACAACTGTACACAGCTTATTTAAATACTTAAACCAATGACTACCAACTTTTATTTTATGCTCTGAGTGTAAAATGAAGAATGGAAAGGGTGATGTATATAGATATATATAAGTGATGTATAGAGGTATACATCAATTGACAAGTGATATTATATGTATACATTGGTATGGTATGAGTGAATGAGTAAAACAACTTGCCTTAACCAAAAATTAGGGGATTCTTGCAAAGTCCTCACAGGAGCAGCTGACAACACATGTAAACTATGGGATTGTGAGACAGGTAGGCTCTTACTTATGTATTTCAAGGGAGATTTTTGCATTTTGATGTTGGGTGGGGCTGGTCTTTTAAAATAAACTTTAGAGCCATAACTTGTACATAAATAACATGTACTAAATTATCACATCACTAGAAATTAATAAAACCATATGACTTAAGTTTTGGGATAGCTGAAAACAATTTATTACCTTTCAGTGCAAATGATGAAATCTTGAAACTTAAAAAATGTATTTTCATTTTAATTTATGATCAGCTTCTATATTATGTAGATACCGGTATGTGTAATATTAAAAGATTACAAAGATTTTTTTAATGTATTGTGTTCCCTTAGTAACTTACATATATATATATATATATATGTAAATATATCAAATGTGTCCATTAAAGGTACACAGATGAACTCTCTAGAAACAAGAACTGCAGTTAGGACAAATGGGTTTTCTTACAGTGGCAATCTTATCATGTACAGCACAGATAAAACCATGGGTTGTCCATGTGAGATTTACATCTACGACATCAGGGATGGAGGACAAATGGGTTTGTAGAATCATTCTTGCTCTCTATGAGGAGTTCATAAGTTGTTCAAACAATTTAATTTGTTCATATTTTGTATTTTTTAAATATTTTTCTCAATCATGTTTTAGAAAGTACCAATTTACACACAATCACTGTTTTATGGTCTGTAAATGATTAGAATTATTTGGTGTCTTAAAAGATTATATGATTAGTGACACAATATTAGAACCTGGTTAGATGTGACTTGTTTACTGGTATGTCATTAAAACTTGGCATACCTAGTGTAAGTTAAATATCTCTCAAATAACTAATTGATTGATATTATGTGTTGTGCTATATGAAATTCTGCAACACTTATATTTTAAATTTCTGTGCAGGGTAACTACATATTTTGTAATTTTTTTAAAATCAATATTTTATTAGAATCTGGTACACCATTAGCAACGATCCCTATTGAGGGTTCAAAGATCACTTCTGCTATCTGGGGCCCTTATGAAGAATACATAATCACCGGCCATGAGAATGGGGAGATCAACCAATGGGATTTAAAGGTTGGTTTGTGTGTAATTTGTGAGAGTGGATTTGGAAGTTAAGTTTTGTTTTAAATAAAAAGAACTTTGCTTGAGTTTCTTATATTAAGTTATATTCATGTTGACCAATATTCTTTACTGTTGCTATATGGTAGCGTTTTTAACTGAAAACATTACTTACCGAATATAGTCTTAATAAAAAAATTTAAAAAAAAGTATATTATTAAATGGGGCTAAATTTTTTTTATTGGCCATTCAATTCTCCATATAAGTCACTGTGATACAAGTATACTTTTAAATGACCAATTCTGGACATAGTTACTGTAACGAAAGTATGTTTCATGAGTCACCGTTCTCCACAGACTCTGAAAAAACTTGAAAGCTGCCGTGACCACACCAAACAGATCAATGACATTCAGCCATACAAAGATTATACAATGTTTATCACTGCATCTAAGGATAACACAGCAAGGGTAAGTTAGCTAGATATACGTTTTAAATTTCAATATCAGTGAAGGAAAATCATGGCTTTCAATATGTCAGTGGGTGAACTGATAATAATTTATGCATTAAAATATTTAAAAGGCTTCATTTGTGAATAAACCAAGGTTTTACATTCATGATATTATGTACTGTCATTTTCAAGCCACAAAAATGCAGAACATTTTAAATGTGGAAAGTTCAACAATGGACTTGTCTAAACATTGCCCTCTTGTACTATTCCAGCTATTTGACATGGAAACTCTTGAGCCTAAAAAGATATACAAAACTGAAAGACCTGTCAACTCTGCTGCCATCTCACCTCTCCATGATCATGTAAGCTTTCATTAGTGGCAAGGAGTTATTTACTATAGTGGTTTGTAATGAACAAGAACAAACTGAATGGAGAATTTATCATGATAAATAAAATGGAAATGCTTGCATTGAATGAAGGTTTTCTTTACATCATCAGACTTAGTGATAAAATTAAAGTGGTCCTTACTTGATTCACTTTATAACAGTTAGTTCTTATATATACCTTGATTGTTTCAAATTTTCAGGTAGTTGTAGGCGGTGGTCAGGAAGCTATGCAGGTGACAACTACCAGCACAAGAGTTGGCAAATTTGATGCCCGCTTCTTCCATCTAGTCTTTGAGGAAGAATTTGGTAGAGTCAAAGGTCATTTTGGTCCCATAAACAGTGTTGCATTTCATCCGGATGGGAAAAGGTATTTTTCGAATTTATTGAATTTTAATAATTTTTTTTATTATTGCTTACAAATACAATTATTTCAAATTTTTTAAAATTTAAGTTCAGACATTTTGAATAACAATGGTGGTGTTAGCATTTGTTCCTATTTCAAGAAATCGATTTGAGGAGATTGATATAACCCAATTTTTTTCTCTTTTGACTCCTTGAAACAGCTATTTACTGTTTGCTATAGCAAGTAATATTTCAGTTGTCTTTAAAACTACTAACTTCACATTTTCCCCAATATTACATATTTTATAGCTGGTCATTTTTCCATTCTATTAAGTGAACCAACATTTCTGTTTACTCTTTGTTCCTCAGCTATAGCAGCGGCGGTGAGGATGGTTATGTTCGTGTGCACTATTTTGATTCCAATTATTTGGATTTCTCCTTTGAATATTAACTCTCCTTTTTGTGTATTTATAGAATGTGTAAGATCAATAAAACAAGTTTAACCACTTCAATTTTTGGTTGTTTGTGATCTTTAACCTTGGAATGAGTGATGTGATATCTGGATTAGTTATATTGAAACAAAAAAAAACAATTGTGTTTATTCATTACCTTCAATATCCATATCATTTATTATCAATATTAGAATGAGAATCAAGCAACCATCCTCATTGTTATTAATTGTTGTCTTATGCTAAAACAATAAATCACCTGGACCAAGAAATGTTGACTTAAAAATTTGCTTTAATTTGATCATGAATTACAATTTCAATTCATATACATAAAACATCAGTATGCAATTTCAGACATACTGCAGCTGTCTCATGGTTAGTTTATCAAATATATATTCCCTTGCCACATTTCTCAGCATACAAGTGCTTTTATTGTTGGATCGCATATGATAATTCCTGTTTCTCATAACACTGCTCATGTTTAAATTATTTGGCTAGCACAGACTGTGAATTAATCAAAGCAAGTCAATAAAAAAATTATTAATGCTTACTTTAAATACCGGTAATCATCTACGCAAAACAGAAAAAGCAAACTGCAGCTTGTCTGATAAATTATTCATTTAAAGTTTACTTCAAATTACTCTTGAATTGGGTTTTAAAAAAAGTTAAAATGTAATGTTAATGCTTGGTTTCTCTTCTTTCTTAGCTCCCTTCAACAGTTTTAGCAACTTAACATTTCTGTAATTTTTTAAAATGGAAAGTATATTGAGCAATTGCCGTAGTGAGCTGAAACAAAGTATATTTAAAGACTTGTATGGATATGTCGCCGATGCTTCAACTCTTCATTAATAATTACCTACTTTTGAATTTACTAATATGTTCACAGCATGGTGTTTTGTTAGCTCAATATTTACTCAAGGAATGAATAAAAATTCCTCTTATAATTAAAATGTTTATAATTAAAGTGCCACTAGTATCTCTGGATTTATAACTGACTGGTACATATCTTCATTCATGAAAAGGGTAGTTCACGTATCACTCAGAATGGAACACTGGTAGTCAGTGGTAGCATACAATGTCATAGAGCAGCGTTTCTCAACCTGTGGGTCGTGACCCCTTTGGGGGTCACGCTGCCCTTTCCCAGGGTTCGCCTAAGACCAGCTGAAAACACATATCCTTATAGCTATGAAGAAGCAACGAAAAAAATTGTTTGGCTGGGGGGTCGCCACGACACGAGAAAATGTATTAGAGGGTCGTGGCAATAGGAAGGTTGAGAACCACTGTCATAGAGCTTGTTTTAAGAATTATTAGATCTGTTGGTTTTAAAAAAAAGTTATATAAAAATTTATACATCAACATAAAACATGGTTGTTTAAATAAAGTTTGTGTACAACTTAATGGCCCATTTAAATTCGGTGCAATAATTTTAAAAAATCCAAACTGCTTATTATATTTGTGAAAAATAGAATGAAATAAAAAGAGGGCTAAAATTAGAAGATGAGAAGTTTCAAGGACCACACCTAACTCAATATTCTTACTCCATTGTTTAATATTGTCAAATATCTGACATCATGGGATAGGGTGTAGTGTAGACATTATTCTATTAAATCATTCCAGACTGAATTTTTGCACTAAATATAAGACTAAGTGTAACTGTAATGCCACATGACAGATGTATGCCAAACGATGTTAACATGTGATAGACCGACATACATGTGATAGTTATAAAAATATCAACATGTGAATGATTTAATATGAATCATTATAACACACATGTTTTTAAAGACCATAAAAACTTCTATATTGCTATCAAGCAAAATCTCACTGCCACATGTTTATTGCTGAAAGTCTTGTAAATGGATGATTTCACTGTGAGGTTCTCAAAACAATGAAAGGGGTGTGTCAGGACCCCATTGGTATCATTGCTGGATTCTATTACAATGAAAGGGGTGTGTCAAGACACAATTGGTATCAAAAGATAAATTCAAATTTAATTCAAACTGGTGGGAAGGAATTAAATATGTCCTTTAAATCTGTGGACTGCAATTTGGAAAAAAAAAGAAAAAAGTGGGAGGTATTCAGTATTAAATCAAAACAAATCTTGTTTATTATTTAATCATAAGACAGTGGGGGACATTTAGCAATATTACATAACTATTTAATCATAAAGATGGTGCTACAATAACTATACATGTGCTTTGATTTGACTTGCTTTGAACCACAGATCAATTGTAATGGATTTGATATCATGATTCATCAGGTATCAAAGGATGCTGAGCCAGGTTGATCACAGCCATTAATTTGAACATCATTTCTTTGAATAGAGAAACCATGTAATGTCCCTGGAAACTAAGTACTGGTATGTCAGGGTTAGTTTGGCAGAGATGTTTTATAACTCAGGAAAAGGTATAGGCCAAAACGTACCAAAGTGTCCTCGTTTTATAGCCATTTCAATTGTTTCTATAGTATAGTAGTTACTATCCTAGTGTCTCATTTTTATTTTACTTAGTTTACATGTTTTTAATAATTGTAAAGCGCTTAGAGCTTTAAGGTAAGCGCTATATAAAAATGCCTAAATAAATAAATAAATAAATATCCGGAGTGGACTTTCTTAATAGCAATAATGACAAATTGTAAGGAGAAAAATTATCCAACTAAAGCAGATATCTATATAAAGTTCCAAAAAGTTACAATTATTAAAATTGTATCAAATTATAAAATAAAATGTTTACAATAACAATGTCTCATATTGTAATGTCTGTTCATATTTTCAGTACATTCATGTTTAAAAAAAGAAAATGCTGGCATTGCAGGTGCTTGAAAAAAACAAATAATTATTAGTAAACAATTACAAGAGATTTGTTAAAAAAAAAAAAAAAAANTGTTCATATTTTCAGTAAATTCATGTTTAAAAAAAAAAAATGCTGGCATTGCAGGTGCTTGAAAAAAACAAATAATTATTAGTAAACAATTACAAGAGATTTGTTAAAAAAAAAAAAAAAAATGGGCACAAATCAAAATATAGACCAGTGACAACAGATTCATCAAATGTTCATTCATCAATGCAGAAATGTTTTGTCATTGTATAGTATGGTGAAAATATTGGTCTTTTATTTTAACTTAGCTTTTTTTACCAACAAAAGTCATCCAGTTAATAGTTGGCCAACAAGAAATTGTTTCTTTGTTATTCCTCAAGCTGGTTTAAGCCAGCACCATAACTAATGTGATAGGTCTAGCTACAAACTGTAACATTCGTCTCAACATGATCATATTCTGGTATAACTTACGTGATGAGTCTAGCTTTAAACTATAACATTTGTCTCATCATGTTTATCTTCTACTTTGAAAGATTTAGTTGTTAATGTATGTAATTAAAAGAAGCAACATTTATAATCAATCAATATTTATCTTCTTATTGCCTAGAAATCGATTTAAACTTTTAAATCTGATCTGTCTATAATAATTTTTATTACTAATTTTAGAAAGGCTTGTTTGACTCGAATAGAGATTTGGCTTTACTATTTGGAATCAGTGATCAGCAAAATAAAATACCTATTAAAAATTTGTCTGGTCTCCTGATCACATCAACAAGACTGTAGACGTTTCCAATATAAACTCATTACAGACAAATTTAAAAAATGAATTTGAGAAACACTGCATTAACAAAACATTACATCAATCAGGCCCCTGAACCTAACTCCATACATCAGCAGAGTAGCGTCCCTTAGATTGCAGCTTTTTTATGTAGTCCTCAGCATCAGAGGTGCTCATGTCTCCTTTAGTTGTAAGAATTTTGACCATCATGCTGTGCACATCTCTGGCCATATTTTTGGCATCTCTGTAACACAGTATGTGAGTTTAATTATTATTAGAAAATGGAGCTCATTAGCTGGGATCAATGTTGCAATGGCATTCTATAATATTAATTTGAACTCAAATCTTACAACTCAAGTCCACCAAATACTGCCCTTCTGACTAACTCAAATCTTACAACTCAAGTCCACCAAATACTGCCCCTCTGACTAACTCAAAGTTTACATCTGAAGTCCACCAAATACTGCCCCTCTGACTAACTCAAATCTTACAACTCAAGTCCACCAAATACTGCCCCTCTGACTAACTCATATCTTACAACTCAAGTCCACCAAATACTGCCCCTCTGACTAACTCAAATTTTACATCTGAAGTCCACCAAATACTGCCCCTCTGACTAACTCAAATTTTACATCTCATGTCCACCAAATACTGCCCCTCTGACTAACTCAAACCATACAACTCAAGTCCACTAAATACTGCCCCTCTGACTAGCTAAAAATTTTACATCTTATGTCCACCAAATACTGCCCCTCTGACTAACTAAAATTTTCCATCTGAAGTCCACCAAATACTGCCCCTCTGACTAACTCAAACCATACAACTCAAGTCAACCAAATACTGTCCCTCTGATTGCATCCTCCTTTTAATTCTTCTAACAAAAGCACTTGTCAAGCTTAGATACCGGGACTGACTGGAAAGGACAGCTCAATACACATGCTAGTTTATAGAATGTACTGTTTCAAGTCTACTGATTCAGTTGACAAGACTTATTTAAATTGAAAACATACTTCCCACCTAAACCAGCCTAGTTACATATTTGCATTGTTTATTAAATTTTAATAAATATTTTTGGACAACAAAAAAGAAGTTTAATATTTGAAAGCTGACTTCATGTGTCAATTTACCAAAAGACAATGGCAGGCTTCCCTAACAAAGGTTTATAATATGAATGTCTAGGATGAGATGGAGCTATTCACTGACCCACAAATGTAGATGTGTCCGTTGTTGTTGAGCACATTCCAGATCTCCTCATGATTCTGATCAATCAAGTGCTGGACATAGACCTTGTTAGGCTGATCACGAGAAAAGGCTGTATGCAAGGTGAGCACCTTCTTCTCTGCATACTTCATCATTTCCTCTTCATAGATAAAGTCAACACCTTTATTGCGGCACCCAAAGTATAGGATAGTTTCAGCAACAGGCTTGCCTAGAATAGGTCAGGTTATATACATGAACAAGTGCTATGCTTGTCTAGAATAGGTCAGGTTATATACATGAACAAGTGCTATGCTTGCCTAGAATAGGTCAGGTTATATACATGAACAAGTGCTACGCTTGCCTAGAATAGGTCAGATTATATACATGAACAAGTGCTACGCTAGCCTAGAATAGGTCAGGTTATATACATGAACAAGTGCTACGCTTGCCTAGAATAGGTCAGGTTATATACATGAACAAGTGCTATGCTTGCCTAGAATAGGTCAGGTTATATACATGAACAAGTGCTATGCTTGTCTAGAATAGGTCAGGTTATATACATGAACAAGTGCTATGCTTGCCTAGAATAGGTCAGGTTATATACATGAACAAGTGCTACGCTTGCCTAGAATAGGTCAGATTATATACATGAACAAGTGCTACGCTAGCCTAGAATAGGTCAGGTTATATACATGAACAAGTGCTACGCTTGCCTAGAATAGGTCAGGTTATATACATGAACAAGTGCTATGCTTGCCTAGAATAGGTCAGGTTATATACATGAACAAGTGCTATGCTTGTCTAGAATAGGTCAGGTTATATACATGAACATGTGCTGTGCTTGCCTAGAATAGGTCAGGTTATATACATGAACAAGTGCTACGCTTGCCTAGAATAGGTCAGATTATATACATGAACAAGTGCTACGCTAGCCTAGAATAGGTCAGATTACATACATGACCAAGTGCTATGCTTGCCTAGAATAAGTCAGATTACATACATGACCAAGTGCTATGCTTGCTTAGAATAAGTCAGATTACATACATGACCAAGTGCTATGCTTGCCTAGAATAAGACAGATTACATACATGACCAAGTGCTATGCTTGCCTAGAATAAGACAGATTACATACATGACCAAGTGCTATGCTTGCCTAGAATAAGTCAGATTACATACATGACCAAGTGCTATGCTTGCCTAGAGTAAGTCAGATTACATACATGACCAAGTGCTATGCTTGCCTAGAGTAAGTCAGATTACATACATGACCAATTGGTATGCTAGCCTAGAGTAAGTCACATTACATACATGACCAAGTGCTATGCTTGCCTAGAGTAAGTCACATTACATACATGACCAAGTGCTATGCTTGCCTAGAGTAAGTCAGATTACATACATGACCAATTGGTATGCTAGCCTAGAGTAAGTCAGATTACATACATGACCAATTTGTATGCTAGCCTAGAGTAAGTCACATTACATACATTACTGATTGGTATGCTTGCCTAGAGTAAGTCACATTACATACATGACCAATTGGTATGCTTGCCTAGAGTAAGTGACATTACATACATGACCAATTGGTATGCTTGCCTAGAGTAAGTCACATTATATACATGACCAAGTGCTATACTTGCCTAGAGTAAGTCAGATTACATACATGACCAATTGGTATGCTAGCCTTGAGTAAGTCAGATTACATACATGACCAATTGGTATGCTTGCCTAGAGTAAGTCAGATTACATACATGACCACTTGGTATGCTTGCTCAGATTAGTTTTTAAAAAGACAAGAGCCTTAATGAAGAGATTAGAGCAGTGTTTCTAACCTTTTTTGTGCCATGCCCCACCTAAGCCTTTCGAAAAGTCTTATTCCCCCTGCCCCCCAAATGTATCATATACATAATTTGTGATATTCTAACATAGAGTTGCTCACTGAAGACACTTCAATGATTGTTACAACACTTTTAACTATTGCTTATTTTAAATTGAGACTTGAACGATTCTCTGTTTAAAATACATGTTAAATCATATTAGACGATTTGTTTTCAAAACATAGACAGCTCATTTTTCGAATTGCCCCCCCCCCCTAAACAAACAAATTGCCCCCCTGTGGGGCGTGGGCAGCTCATTTTTCGAATTGCCCCCCCCCCCCTAAACAAACAAATTGCCCCCCTGTGGGGCGTGGGCGCCACGTTGGGAAACAGGGGATTAGAGTGTGATAAGGCAATGAAAATCCACTGACCTTCATCATGGAAGTAGTTCCTCTCCTGGATAAAACCTCGGAATGGGGCCAGCCCAGTGCCGGGACCAATCATGACGATCGGGGTGGATGGTTTGAAGGGCAACCTGAACTGAGACTTTCTGACATATATAGGAACCCGCAGCTGGGAACTGTTGTTGTCTTCACTGGGTTTTTTAGAGGCAAGCCATGACGTACAGACACCATTAGACAAACGATTGGTGGGGGTTGTGTACTGGATGAGGACAGCTGTGACGTGGATGCTTTTGGGATACACCTGGAGAAATCAAAGAAATGCTTGTAAACAGAGGATATCTGTACAAGTTGCAACAGTAGATATCATTTGTACAAGTTGAAACAGTAGATATCATTTGTACAAGTTGAAACAGTAGATATCATTTGTACAAGTTGCAACAGTAGATATCATTTGTACAAGTTGTAACAGTAGATATCCTTTGTACAAGTTGTAACAGTAGATATCATTTATACAAGTTGTAACAGTAGATATCATTTGTGCAAGTTGTAACAGTAGATATCATTTGTACAAGTTGAAACAGTAGAAACCATTTGTACAAGTTGTAACAGTAGATATCATTTGTACAAGTTGAAACAGTAGATATCATTTGTACAAGTTGTAACAGTAGATATCATTTGTACATGTTGTAACAGTAGATATCATTTGTACAAGTTGAAACAGTAGATATCATTTGTACAAGTTGAAACAGTAGATATCATTTGTTCAAGTTGTAACAGTAGATATCATTTGTACAAGTTGAAACAGTAGATATCATTTGTACAAGTTGTAACAGTAGATATCATTTGTACAAGTTGTAACAGTAGATATCATTTGTACAAGTTGAAACAGTAGATATCATTTGTACAAGTTGAAACAGTAGATATCATTTGTTCAAGTTGTAACAGTAGATATTATTTGTACAAGTTGTAACAGTAGATGCATTTTGTACAAGTTGTAACAGTAGATATCATTTGTACAAGTTGAAACAGTAGAAATCATTTGTACAAGTTGTAACAGTAGATATCATTTGTACAAGTTGAAACAGTAGATATCATTTGTGCAAGTTGAAACAGTAGAAATCATTTGTACAAGTTGTAACAGTAGATATCATTTGTACAAGTTGTAACAGTAGATATCATTTGTACAAGTTGTAACAGTAGATATCATTTGTACAAGTTGAAACAGTAGATATCATTTGTACAAGTTGAAACAGTAGATATCATTTGTTCAAGTTGTAACAGTAGATATTATTTGTACAAGTTGTAACAGTAGATGCATTTTGTACAAGTTGTAACAGTAGATATCATTTGTACAAGTTGAAACAGTAGAAATCATTTGTACAAGTTGTAACAGTAGATATCATTTGTACAAGTTGAAACAGTAGATATCATTTGTGCAAGTTGAAACAGTAGAAATCATTTGTACAAGTTGTAACAGTAGATATCATTTGTACAAGTTGTAACAGTAGATATCATTTGTACAAGTTGTAACAGTAGATATCATTTGTACAAGTTGAAACAGTAGATATCATTTGTACAAGTTGAAACAGTAGATATCATTTGTACAAGTTGAAACAGTAGATATCATTTGTTCAAGTTGTAACAGTAGATATCATTTGTACAAGTTGTAACAGTAGATGTATTTTGTACAAGTTGTAACAGTAGATATCATTTGTACAAGTTGAAACAGTAGATATCATTTGTACAAGTTGAAACAGTAGATATCATTTGTACAAGTTGTAACAGTAGATATCATTTGTGCAAGTTGTAACAGTAGATATCATTTTACACTCGTCTAAATTAAGGTTTTAGAAAAGGTTCAAGCCAGAGGGTAGATCTAATTAATGTATCTGAAGAATTGTTCAATGTGGCAGCATTAATTACCTTGGGGGAGGAAGAGATGGAGTAAAATCTGGGCTGTAACCGTGGCAACAGCTCACATATATGGTCAACGGGAGGATGAAGAGATGGAATGTCCTCTAGCACAGCCAGTATGTTTCTGTGGTCATTGTGGATCCAATCCTGGTACAGTTTCTAATGACAAGAACACATTTGTAAGACACGTGCTACAAGAGTCAGTACAAGCACGCTGATAAACACAGGGCAATGTGCAACACACAGGACAATGTGTACATCACAGGACAATATGTACATCATAGGACAATGTGCACAAAACAGGACAATGTGTACATCACAGGGCAATGTGCTCAACACAGGGCAATGTGCAAATCACAGGATAATGTGTACATAGGACAATAGGCACAACACAGGGCAATGAGCAAAACACAGGGCAATGTGTACAACAAAAGACAATGTACACAACTCAGGGTAATCTATATAAAACAGTACCATATTTACAACAGAACAGAAGACAATGTACAAAATGTGCAAATATTTAAGCCGTCTCAATGGTTGAGTCCACCATTGGTCTTACTCAATATCTTATGGTTTTGATGTCCCTTGAATTGACCTTTAACCCCTAACTATGGTTTGTTTGCTTACCTTTCCTTCTTCTGTAGCTTGTGTCATCTTCTGTAAGAATTCTTTGTCCGTTTGACTTTCTGTGTACTCTGCCAGCTCAGCAAGGACGTGTGTGCGGGGAGGATTCGTGATATCAATGTAATGCATCAGAGCTGTTCTGTAGGAGCACGGGCAAGGGAAGGGGTGCTTCTTACTGGCATCCTCTGGGGGAAAAAACATCAAATTAGTTAGATTTGTCATGGTTGGAGCATGCAGATGCTTGCTTTGGGAGGAGCCAACAGCTTGGAGGAGAGGAGGAAGTGTTTGCGGTGGTGGAAGGAGCGATGGACTGAGGTTGGGGGGGGGGGGGGGTTCAATTACCTGATGTGAAAGAAAATGTCATTGTATGCCAAAATGACACATTCACACACATGGAGGCTGGGAAAAATCAGCTGTTTCTTACCATCAATATTTGTAAGGGAGAATGGGGGGGTGGAAGGGAGGGAGGACGTGGGTGGGGGGGGGGGGGGGTTCAATTACCTGATGTGAAAGAAAATGTCATTGTATGCCAAAATGACACATTCACACACATGGAGGCTGTGAAAGATCAGCTGTTTCTTACCATCAATATTTGTAAGGGAGAACACTGTGTCCAGATCAATGCCCAGACGTTGGCCCAGTTTTTCCACAATGTCTGTATCATTGATGGGATAGATTGCTACATGGTCACCAGTCTCATATCTGGAAATATGACATTGTAGTTATATGTAAATATAGAGGTCATCTTCAAGTGATGCTATTATACTCATGGACTTGCTAGTAAAACAATGCAACTTTTTGAAAGTTAGGGTTTGTGGTGGCATACAGTAGTATAACCTGACCGAGTGTTGGGAAGACATTTGGACAAGATGTGGTGAACTAGGAATCTATTTGTATTATAGTGTATTCCACTTTAGCCAAATCCAACATTTTAATTTCAGCATATCATACTCACAGGCAACAATATTCTAATTAACCCTTTTTTAAAAAAAAATATGAATATCAATTAATTTAAATATGCACTTTGAAACAAGCCAATCATTGTTTGTTGTGTTATCAGAGAGATTCCATTGGATCATCCATGGAGATAATCTCAGAGATAAGCCTTTTATTTGATCATCCAAGGGAGTAATGTGCTATCTGAGGAAAGTGTTCCAATGGATAATCCCTGGGAGAAATTTGTTATCTGAGTCGGAGAGAGGAGAGTTCCATTGGATCATCCCAGGGATGTGCTAAGATAACTTAATTATTTAGTTGAATTTCATTGTTTTGGTACAGAGTTATGATACAGTATCTTATTGCTAGTACCTAAACAATGATGTAAAGATCTTCAACTTCAAGGATACGTTCTTACATAATATATCAAATAAAAAAATCATAATTTTAAAAATAAATTATTAACATTCTTAAAAACCTTATTTTTGATTCTGAAATGTCCAGTTCTATGTGCATGCAGGATCTGTCACCTCCTTTGTGAAGCTCTTTATTCACTGTGATAGGAGCGAGGTAGGGATTTTTCACATCATAAGGTCTGTCAATAAATAAATACAGTTAGAGACCGATGAGATCAGTCTGATGCCAATGATTTCTATCAGCTCTCTATGAACTCACTCTTTCAATCAACCCAGTTTGCTTTCAAAGAAAAGAGATACTTGGCTGGCATTAGAGGAATTCATTGCATTAATTTTTTCAGAGTAGGCCGAGATTATTTTCAAATAAAACATAACTCTTGAAGAAATGTTAACCTAAAGAAGAATGAGATGTAGAGATAAAAGAGAAAGAAATGTAAAGCTTAAGAGAAAGAAATATAAACTTTAAAGAGAAAGAAATGTCAACTTACGGTTTCTGGTTGGCAAAGGAGCCAACTCTTGCCACTTCTCCAGTAAATATTTTTTCCTTGGGGAAATCTTCTGGAACTGGACTTAAAGCGTACTGTCTTGTGCTGATGACAGAAAATAGAAGGGGTTATATAAAGACTTGAGCTGATGATGACAGAAAATAGAAGGGGTCATATAAAGACTTGAGCTGATGATGACAGAAAATAGAAGGGGTTATATACAGACTTGAGCTGATGATGACAGAAAATAGAGGGGGTCATATAAAGACTTGAGCTGATGATGACAGAAAATAGAAGGGGTTATATACAGACTTGAGCTGATGATGACAGAAAATAGAAGGGGTCATATACAGTCTTGAGCTGATGATGGCAGAAAATAGAAGGGGTTATATACAGGCTTGAGCTGATGATGACAGAAAATAGAAGGGGTCATATACAGACTTGAGCTGATGATGACAGAAAATAGAAGGGGTCATATAAAGACTTGAGCTGATGATGACAGAAAATAGAAGGGGTCATATACAGACTTGAGCTGATGATGACAGAAAATAGAAGGGGTCATATAAAGACTTGAGCTGATGATGACAGAAAATAGAAGGGGTCATATACAGACTTGAGCTGATGATGACAGAAAATAGAAGGGGTTATATACAGACTTGAGCTGATGATGACAGAAAATAGAGGGGGTCATATAAAGACTTGAGCTGATGATGACAGAAAATAGAAGGGGTTATATACAGACTTGAGCTGATGATGACAGAAAATAGAGGGGGTTATATAAAGACTTGAGCTGATGATGACAGAAAATAGAAGGGGTTATATACAGGCTTGAGCTGATGATGACAGAAAATAGAAGGGGTCATATACAGACTTGAGCTGATGATGACAGAAAATAGAAGGGGTTATATACAGACTTGAGCTGATGATGACAGAAAATAGAAGGGGTCATATACAGACTTGAGCTGATGATGACAGAAAATAGAAGGGGTCATATACAGACTTGAGCTGATGATGACAGAAAATAGAGGGGGTCATATAAAGACTTGAGCTGATGATGACAGAAAATAGAAGGGGTTATATACAGGCTTGAGCTGATGATGACAGAAAATAGAAGGGGTCATATACAGACTTGAGCTGATGATGACAGAAAATAGAAGGGGTCATATACAGACTTGAGCTGATGATGACAGAAAATAGAAGGGGTCATATACAG
>CAXITT010000197.1:1066854-1077281 GCA_964033795.1 Lymnaea stagnalis
GTAGATATGTTAGGATAGCATGTGACAGAACAAACGGTAGATATGTTAGGATAGCATGTGACAGAACAAACGGTAGATATGTTAGGATAGCATGTGACAGAACAAACGGTAGATATGTTAGGATAGCATGTGACAGAACAAACGGTAGATATGTTAGGATAGCATGTGACAGAACAAACTGTAGATATGTTAGGATAGCATGTGACAGAACAAACGGTAGATATGTTAGGATAGAATGTGACAGAACAAACGGTATATATGTTAGGATAGCATGTGACAGAACAAACAGTAGATATGTTAGGATAGCATGTGACAGAACAAACGGTAGATATGTTAGGATAGCATGTGACAGAACAAACAACTATATCCACTGTGGATACATACATCCAGTATATTTAATAGACTGGTTGGGAACTGATGCCATCACTTTCTGGTCAGTTGATGGATAGAGTCAAGACTTGTTGGTGATATGACACAAGACACAGGTCACTTACTGCAAACTTAACTCCAGTCATAGCTTCACTACCATTGGCCAGATATTCATGAAACTCCTGGGCATTGTCAGTTGGGTCGCCTTCACCATAGGTTGCCATACAAAATATGGCTAAACTGTTCTCTATCTCAGCCAGCTTGGCAAGATCATCCTGCACAGAAAAAGTTTCAGATTTATCTTCAAACATCACCCATGGAGTATCTATAGTCTTTAAACATCACACTTACCATGTCACGCAAGCATTCAATCAAATCAATAATTATCATGTCACACACACACATTACAGTCCAATCCATAATTACAATTTTACAGATGCCCAAATTCCAATCCATAATTACAATTTTACAGATGTCATAATTTCAATCCATAATTACCATTTCACATTCCTCTGGGTCAGCCACCATTCCCTTCATGCCATATCTAGAGGCGTCCTTGGCAAGACGTGTAGCGAATTCTTCAGCAGTTCCAGTCTGTGAGCCATAAAATACCACGACATTGCGGCTCTGAAATAAAGGACTGCTGTTGATTAAATTAGTTATATAACATCAATTTCAGCCAAGTCATTCAGTCACAACACCATGTCATAGGAAATATAAGTCATTCAGTCACAACACCATGTCATAGGAAATATAAGTCATTCAGTCACAACACCATGTCATAGGAAACATAAGTCATTCAGTCAAAACACCATGTCATAGGAAATATAGTCATTCAGTCACAACACCATGTCATAGGAAATATAAGTCATTCAGTCACAACACCATGACAAAGGAAATATAGTCATTCGGTCACAACACCATGACATAGGAAACATAAGTCATTCAGCCACAACACCATGACAAAGGAAATATAAGTCATTCAGTCACAACACCATGACAAAGGAAATATAAGTCATTCGGTCACAACACCATGACATAGGAAACATAAGTCATTCAGTTATCAGACAAAGGAGTGGAATCATTCAGTAATGCAATCAAACATACTGGATGCTAGCTTTCGGTGGCTAGTTGGTGACAAATATCACATAACGTTGTGCCTAGATGGTGACAAAAATCACATTTCTGCATAGATGGGTACAAAAATCACATAATGTTGTGCCTAGATGGTGACACAAATCACATAATCTAGTGGCTAGATGATGACAAAAATCACATAACGTTGTGCCTAGATGGTGACACAAATCACATAATCTAGTGGCTAGATGATGACAAAAATCACATAACGTTGTGCCTAGATGGTGACACAAATCACATAATCTAGTGGCTAGATGATGACAAAAATCACATAACGTTGTGCCTAGATGGTGACACAAATCACATAATCTAGTGGCTAGATGGTGAAATCTCTTAATTTTATTGTAGCTAATGATAAGAACATCACCTCATATTGCTAGATTTTGACATCCCATGTTTTCTTTAGACAAAATCTCATAATGTTGTGACATATCCTAACATCAATTTTGAAAACCTGTAGTGTTGCAGAATGGTGACATAACCTAATTTTGTGTTTAGATGGTGACAATATCATATATCACATAATATTGCTGCTCGATAGTGACATCTCATAATATAGATTGTGAAATCCTTTAATGTTGAGAGATAGTGACATAACCTAATGTTTTGTCTAGATGGTGGCCATATAACATAATGTTGTATCTAGATGGTGGCAATATAACCTAATGTTGTGTCAAGATACTGACAAAAATAACAATGTTGTGTTTAGATAATGACATAACATAATGTTGTGGCTAGATAGTGACATATCCTAATACAGATCATAAAATCTCATAAAGTTTTAAGATGGTGACATATGACCTAAAGATGTGTCTGGCTGATAATAACATTATTTCATAACACTTTAAAGTGATTTCTCATATATAGTATGTTTATTTTTATAGAATTATATGTCATTTCTAGTATTATTTTGCTAATTTAGAGTGATAGGTCTTATTTAGTATGTTTCTATATGTCATTCTTAGTATATTTTTTACATTAGAGTTTATACTTGAATATCAATTCAAACTAGTTTGATGTCATTAAGTGTAAAAATGATCTTAAAAGTGTGACAATATTACATTTGTTTACCAGCCATGTGGCAGTGGCAGGATTTGATAAGAATCTTAGTCATTGTTGTTGACATCCCATACCCCCCCCCCCCCCCCCCCCCCCACACTGACACTAAAAGGTCTACAACTAAAGGAACTGTTAAAATAAGTAACTAAAGGAACTGTTCAAATAAAGGATGAAATAAAATTGAGTTCTCAACTCTACACATCTTATCTATAGCAAGAGTTGCAGCAAAGTATTTGTTATATATTGGTAGTTCAAACTTTGGTCCACTTTATGGAGCTAATGTGACACTGACCCACTGTAAAGATTCTAAGAGGATTCTCAACTTGAAGAATGAGTTCATTGACACAGACAGCACTACTGCCTATAAGTTGGTAGTAACATGTCCCTTCTCTTGCCTTTAGTGGCTTTAGCACCCCTCTCAATAAGTTGGTAGTGCCTGATCTACACCTTCCCTTGCCTTAAGCACCCCTCTCAATAAGTTGGTAGTACCTGAGCTACACCTTCCCTTGCCTTAAGCACCCCTCTCAATAAGTTGGTAGTACCTGATCTACACCTTCCCTTGCGTTAAGCACCCCTCTCAATAAGTTGGTAGTACCTGATCTACACCTTCCCTCACCTTTCGCACCCCTCTCAATAAGTTGGTAGTACCTGATCTACACCTTCCCTCACCTTTCGCACCCCTCTCAATAAGTTGGTAGTACCTGATCTACACCTTCCCTCACCTTTAGCACCCCTCTCAATAAGTTGGTAGTACCTGATCTACACCTTCCCTCACCTTTCGCACCCCTCTCAATAAGTTGGTAGTACCTGATCTACACCTTCCCTTGCCTTTAGCACCCCTCTCAATAAGTTGGTAGTACCTGATCTACACCTTCCTTCACCTTTAGCACCCCTCTCAATAAGTTGGTAGTATGTGAACTACACCTTCCCCCTTATCTAATAGTTGGGTCAACATGAAATTTATCAACCCATTCAACCATTGGGTCAACATGAAATTTATCAACCCATGCAACCATTGGGTCCAAGTGGTATTTATCAAACCATCTAGCCATAGAGTAAACACAGAATGTATCAATACATAACAACCAGTAGGTAAGTGTGACATATACACCCTTTCTACGAAGGTTAATGTAACTTTCAACAAACCTCTATTTGCTCAATTCCCAAATATCAAGTATCAAAACATGTCTCAAACCACCACACATACTGCAATGCAAAATGTTAGATCCCTTTAGAGCTTTTCATCAACTATTTTCTATCGAACAGTTCCAATCATCTGTCTCCAGTACATAAGAAACCATACCAAAATGAAAATTCAAGATCCTAATAGAAAGATTAGATAAGTGTCCCAGTGAGAGTGACTACCATTTAATGAGGCAATGAATCTACTACCATTTAATGAGGAAATAAATCTACTACCATTTAATGAGGCAATTAATCTACTACCATTTAATGAGGCAATTAATCTACTACCATTTAATGAGGAAATAAATCTATCACATCTTTATACACGCAGTCAAAACGATCAGTGTGAAAGGATAAAAGAAACTTACGGTGTTCTTCATTTTTGTTATAAAAGATGTATCACTTGATTCCGATCGTTCTAACACAGGCCTGAAAAAGATCCATTTCATCAACTCAGTATGTATTAAAGTTACTTTAAATTGTGCATAGATTTTTGTGACAGAGGGGAAAAAAGGTGTAGATTTGGATCATCACTTCTCAGCAGTGGCACACAGAATGGGTTGCCAACACCTGGGGCAAGACATTTATGGCACTCCCTGGTCAGTGGACCAGTCACACTCACCAGTCCCCTAAACTAGTTTAGCGTACTTTTGTTTTTAAGAGTAGATTTTTAAAAATTTTGTTCTTATAAAAACATTTTGCTGTTAAAATTGTGAGCTACTGAAATTTTTTTTCCTGGAACAACTGCCCCTCTGCTACTCTCTGCACTAGAACACCGCCTCTACCCTCTGCTACTCCTTGCATTAGAACACCGCCTCTACCCTCTGCTACTCCCTGCACTAGAACACCACCTCTACCCTCTGCTACTCTCTGCACTAGAACACCTCCTCTGCTACTCTCTGCACTAGAACATCACCTCTCATAGTTTTCACATAAGTACTTACCCTCTGCTACTCTCTGCACTATAACACCACCTCTCATAGTTTTCACACAAGTTCGTAAGTACTTACGCAATGGACAGCTTTTTAAAATTGGGTGCCTCTTGTTTTTTATTTCTAATGAAGAACCAGTAGAGGGCAAACCCTCCAGCCAGTGACAGAATAAATAAATCTGTCATGGAGATCAATGAGTCTGTAGCTGCCATGTCAATTTCTTGTGCAGTACTCATCTTATATACATTGGACTATCAGCCTGTTGGAGAAAACAAACAAAAATAAGGGCTAGATGTGACGGGTCCCATAAGACCTAGATGTGACGGGTCCCATAAGACCTAGATGTGATGGGTCCCATAAGACCTAGATGTGACGGGTCCCATAAGACCTAGATGTGATGGGTCCCATAAGACCTAGATGTGATGGGTCCCATAAGACCTAGATGTGACGGGTCCCATAAGACCTAGATGTGACGGGTCCCATAAGACCTAGATGTGATGGGTCCCATAAGACCTAGATGTGACGGGTCCCATAAGACCTAGATGGCAACCAAAGATTTAAATACAACACACAAAAAATGTTGTCCACCAAGTCAATGACAGTTGCTGTTAGTATTATTATGATTGGGAACCCCACGCAAGTCAAAACTGTACTTCATGGTCTGGACAATGAATACTTTCTGCCCCGTGAAAGTAGAATCTGGACTTCATGGTCTGGACAATGAATACTTTCTGCCCCGTGAAAGTAGAATCTGGACTTCATGGTCTGGACAATGAATACTTTCTGCCCCGTGAAAGTAGAATCTGGACTTCATGGTCTGGAGAATGAATACTTTCTCAGGTCAGGGTTTGATGAGATGGGGTTTCACATGATTGGGATGGTGCAGTTATTCCAAGTGAACTGCTTTGATACATACATATTTAATGGTTTCACATGATTGGGATGGTACAGTTATTCCAAGTGAACTGCTTTGATACATACATATTTAATGGTTTCACATGATTGGGATGGTACAGTTATTCCAAGTGAACTGCTTTGATACATACATATTTAATGGTTTCACATGATTGGGATGGTACAGTTATTCCAAGTGAACTGCTTTGATACATACATATTTAATGGTTTCACATGATTGGGATGGTACAGTTATTCCAAGTGAACTGCTTTGATACATACATATTTAATGGTATCAAAATGATTCAGCTAACCTGACAAGAGATAAAGAAACATTCCCATTAGTTATTCAACAAAATATTCTGAGCAACAGCATCGAATCAGCTGTCAAATATCAGAGAGAAAAACCGAAGTCTTTCATTAAAATAAGCCAACTAATTCATAAACCATTACCATTACCTGGAAACAAATCCTGCAACGTTGAAATGATCTAACACTCTGTCTATACAAAGAACATGAAATGATCTAGCACTCTGTCTATACAAATAACATGAAATGATCTAACACTCTGTCTATACAAAGAACATGAAATGATCTAACATTCTGTCTATACAAAGAACATGAAATGATCTAACACTCTGTCTATACAAAGAACATGAAATGATCTAACACTCTGTCTATACAAAGAACATGAAATGATCTAACACTCTGTCTATACAAAGAACATGAAATGATTCATTAACACAACTAAAGTTAAGCTTACAATTCAACATTTAAGGGAAATGATTCTGGTATATCCTAAGGCCTACAACTCTTGTGTAACACAGGGCCTCACCCTTCTTCTGCTCAGCCAGATCAACTTCTATTCAGCCAGATCAAATCTGGGTCAGGGGTCAAAAACTGTAACAGACACATAAAGTTCTAGTTTTCTTTCCAGGGCAAGCAGAAAAGTGCATTTTTAACATTGCAATCACAGCAGCAGTGTGCTCCTAGAGTTACAGCTGGTAAATTTATTGTTTATTTATGGTCAGTGTAACAAGTTTTGTTACAGCTATAATGGTTGTACATTCAATTTAATGATGGTTAGGGCATAAGGTTTCCTTGTACATTCAATTTAGTGATGGTTAGAGCAAAAAGTACCTTGTACATTCAATTTAATGATGGTTAGAGCAAAAAGTACCTTGTACATTCAATTTAATGATGGTTAGAGCAAAAAGTACCTTGTACATTCTATTTATTTATGGTTAAAGCCGGTGTGCCTCAAAACCAAATAGAATAATTTTATATTTGACCAGGGTCATCCCCAACTAATGGCATATAGTAGGGATGAAATGGAACAAGTAGGGCAACTAGGCCATCAGACGGACAACTTAATGTGGGACTAAAAATAGTCTGTCTTGGGACACCAAAACATAAAGAAAAGACAAGTCTGAAAGGAAATAAAATACTCCAGCTAATACTAAATGTAGTTACACCACCTTTACTTGTACATCTTGGCTTATCTATTTATAGTGTTCATAAAAAAAACCTTGGATTTTAAATAATTAAAAAAAACAACAAACTGTTGCACCTGATTAGAAAGTTATAGCAATGACTGCGCTCAACCCAAACAAGAAAAATAATTTAACGTCCCTCGATTAGGTTCCCTTGGTCCAAAGAAGTGAAGACCACTTCTTTATTCACAAAACATGCCTTGGCACGTAAACATGACCAATTCAAACTTATCTCAAAACTCAACAACTCTTCTTTACAAGCAGATATGAGTTGTTGCGGTAGACTTGCATCATATTTATTACTATTGTGTTCAAGCCATAAGCAAGTACAGTATCTTGCATCATACACCATATATGTGGTCTGTCTGTCCTACCTATTGCAGTTGCAGCATTCAAAATACCTGCAAGTTGAATGCCTACAAGACAATGATCTTTACAAACCATCACCTAAAATTATATTCTTGCAGATGGAATCAATATTAAACATTTGTTCCACATTCCTCACTAATAATGTTCAACATGCATCACAGAGTTCATTCACCTTTGGACATTAGTTCTAGTCTTCTTCTTTTTTTCTTTCTTTCTTTTCTTGAGACCTTACAAAAGGGTCAATAACTAAAGTGCATGATGTTATATATCAATTTGTATGGAAATGATGTCTCTAAACGCACAAGCTAAACACTTAAAAGTTGTGAGAAAAATCAAACATATTTTAAAATGAAAATGTGTAATAAATTGTTTTGATGATCATATGCAAAGAAAGAAATATATAAATTGCCCTGAATTTTTTTTCATAAAATCTGTTTATTCAGAGAAAAACGACTCATTATTTGTATGACACATGAAGAAATCAAAGGCATTTGACTAAAATCTAAAATATTTTGTAAAATGTTTAATGTCAAAAAAGGAAATTATAAAATATTCACCACCCCTCCACAAAGTATGAAAAAAAATGACAGGTTATCACTATTTTACTTGTTTAAAATTATTTCCACCCAACAAAACCTATGAGGAGACAGTTGAAACGTTGTGGTGCTCAATGAGGAGACAGTTGAAACGTTGTGGTGCTCAATGAGGAGACAGTTGAAACGTTGTGGTGCTCAATGAGGAGACAGTTGAAACGTTGTGGTGCTCAATGAGGAGACAGTTGAAACGTTGTGGTGCTCAATGAGGAGACAGTTGAAACGTTGTGGTGCTCAATGAGGAGACAGTTGAAACGTTGTGGTGCTCAATGAGGAGACAGTTGAAACGTTGTGGTGCTCAATGAGGAGACAGTTGAAACGTTGTGGTGCTCAATGAGGAGACAGTTGAAACGTTGTGGTGCTCAATGAGGAGACAGTTGAAACGTTGTGGTGCTCAATGAGGAGACAGTTGAAACGTTGTGGTGCTCAATGAGGAGACAGTTGAAACGTTGTGGTGCTCACTCAATGAGGAGACAGTTGAAACGTTGTGGTACTCACTCAATGAGGAGACAGTTGAAACGTTGTGGTACTCACTCAATGAGACAGTTGAAACGTTGTGGTGCTCACTCAATGAGGAGACAGTTGAAACATTGTGGTGCTCACTCAATGAGGAGACAGTTGAAACGTTGTGGTACTCACTCAATGAGGAGACAGTTGAAACGTTGTGGTGCTCACTCAATGAGGAGACAGTTGAAACGTTGTGGTACTCACTCAATGAGGAGACAGTTGAAACGTTGTGGTGCTCACTCAATGAGGAGACAGTTGAAACGTTGTGGTACTCACTCAATGAGGAGACAGTTGAAACGTTGTGGTGCTCACTCAATGAGGAGACAGTTGAAACGTTGTGGTACTCACTCAATGAGGAGACAGTTGAAACGTTGTGGTGCTCACTCAATGAGGAGACAGTTGAAACGTTGTGGTACTCACTCAATGAGGAGACAGTTGAAACGTTGTGGTGCTCACTCAATGAGGAGACAGTTGAAACGTTGTGGTACTCACTCAATGAGGAGACAGTTGAAACGTTGTGGTGCTCACTCAATGAGGAGACAGTTGAAACGTTGTGGTACTCACTCAATGAGGAGACAGTTGAAACGTTGTGGTGCTCACTCAATGAGGAGACAGTTGAAACGTTGTGGTACTCACTCAATGAGGAGACAGTTGAAACGTTGTGGTGCTCACTCAATGAGGAGACAGTTGAAACGTTGTGGTACTCACTCAATGAGGAGACAGTTGAAACGTTGTGGTGCTCACTCAATGAGGAGACAGTTGAAACGTTGTGGTACTCACTCAATGAGGAGACAGTTGAAACGTTGTGGTGCTCACTCAATGAGGAGACAGTTGAAACGTTGTGGTACTCACTCAATGAGGAGACAGTTGAAACGTTGTGGTACTCACTCAATGAGGAGACAGTTGAAACGTTGTGGTGCTCACTCAATGAGGAGACAGTTGAAACGTTGTGGTGCTCACTCAATGAGGAGACAGTTGAAACGTTGTGGTACTCACTCAATGAGGAGACAGTTGAAACGTTGTGGTACTCACTCAATGAGGAGACAGTTGAAACGTTGTGGTACTCACTCAATGAGGAGACAGTTGTTTCTTGTCTTTCCTTCAAAACATAGGAAAGTCTGACATGTGTCCTGCTTTGGATGGCTGGGCATTTTAACACAAGAAAAGTCCATTCCTGATTTATATCACACTTGACAATATCTTTTTAAATCTTGGCATTCAGCAACTATGACATGCATTTCATTGTATTTTGTATTATTGACATATGAGAAACTTGGAACATGATCAGTTTGACTAGTACACCTCATGCTCCAATAAGTGCCTCAGTTAAATCAATGTGGAGTTAGTTATTAGGTAGCTTTAGTTCATCTGTGTCAGGATTTAATTTCATCCACCCCTGAAGAGATTAGAGCTGGCAATATCAATAAAATGGAAAAAGGGGTTATCCAGTAAATCTTTGTTTCCTTATGGTAATATATTCATTTATCAACTGGTCACCACCACATATGAATGAATTGTATGATTTAACAAAATTTAGTTGTCTACATCATTAGTTTTGGTTGTACTGTTCACATAAGAAAATCCATTTGTTGTCATATAATTTGAAATTAGAGAGATTATTCTATTATCTCTCCAATGAAGTTAACATTTCATTATCTCTTATCTTCTGCGTATCACCTTGTTTTTTTTTTTTTTTTTTTTTTTAATTAAGTCAACCATTAATTTCTCTTTACACATTTTTTCCTATCTTTCCGTTTAGAAATTAGATACTTTGATGTATGTCATTGTTGTACCCAATTTTTTGACCTAGTTCAACCCGAAACATGTTTTTGTTACTGACGTCACCAATTAAATTTATAACACATGCTGCTAATCCTCCCCCCCCCCCC
>CAXITT010000197.1:1077468-1090430 GCA_964033795.1 Lymnaea stagnalis
TTTTTTTTTTTTTTTTTTTATTAATTAAGTCAACCATTAATTTCACTTTACACAGTTTGTCCGAACTTTTCGTTTAGAAATTAGATACTTTGATGAATTTTATTGTTGTACCCAATTTTTTGACCTAGTTCAACCCGAAACATGTTTTTGTTACTGACGTCCCCAATTAAATTTATAACACATGTTGCTTATCCTCCCCCCCCCCCCACTCTTGATTTGGAAAAAAATTTTTACGTTTCAGTGCAGTCCAACCGGCAGGCCGCATCGGACTGGGTTTAAATAGCCCACCATGGCTTGAGACATTTTTACCATTTGTGTAAAAAATAAACATGTTAATTTAGATTTTAAAAAACAAAAACCAACGACATTCTGTGATTCAGTATTTTTAGGGAATCCCACGAGAGTACAGCAGAAGTGATGGCATTTGATAAATTAAGGGTGTGGCAAAAGGAGAGAGATGCTTGACAGGTAACAGTTATTTATGTTACGTGCCTCAGCAGATCAACAATGTGGGAACATGGGGTGACATGAAATCGAATACTGACTTCTTAGTCTTTCTGCTGCTTCCACCGGACTTAAGAAATAAAAAAGGGATTGGGGGGTGGGGGGTGTTCCGGGGTGTAAGGGTATAATAACTAATGGCATTACTAACTGTAAGATGAATTTAACAACTTAAATTACGGTAAGTTGTTAAGTTGTTGTGTAGCTATCTGGTCATCATAAGAATGTCCATGAACACCAAAGGGACTGGTTTAGATGAACTAGATATGTGAACACCTTAAGTTCAAACAACTGAGCTTTATGGCATGATAATTAAAAAGTCAGGAGTTAACTAGATTAGATCTGTGGTACTAAAGGTGTCGCAAATGACTGGACGGGAATGTGAACCAGTTGAAACGTAATAGGCAGTTTGTCCAGGTAGGGGACAGTATGTCCATCCTGTATTTTTTAGACAAAATCAGACCTGGTATTCAGTGATTGGAGCAGGATCAATGCCAGGAATAGAAAGCAGTCAGAAAAAATTCAGAGAGACAGTGCTAACCATTCTTGAAAGCATTTTTATTTCTAAAAAGATCGATTAAGGACAAAATGGCAAGTAAAAAAAAAAAGGAAAGTTACAGAAGGGAACTGTACTTTTAACGCTTCATGGGAACTAGAATTTTTGTTTTCATTGCTTAATGAGAAGCCAGGCAGTGTGTTTGATATGCCAGACTTCTATTTCTGTTATGAAAAAGGCCAATCTGCAGAGACACCACAAGTCAGTGCATTCAGATTTTGAGAAAGAGTATCCAAATAGAACAAAGTTAAGAGACGACAAAGTTATTTCTTAATAAAAAAGGGATCTGAATGGCAGGCGAAATATTTTGCATCAGATTTTGAGCTCAAGCAACTGTGGTACTGAAGCATATTTTAATAATAGCTGGATATGAGCTAAGAACCAAAATCCATATTCAGATGGTAAAACTGTTTAACTTTGTTTTCAAGAATGTGTACTTACATTATTCACTAAATTTTAAAAACAAAGAATTAATTTCTTTTAAATATCTAACCTTCTCACCAGACTGTAGCAAGATGTGTTGAAAGTATGTCCGGGGATATATTTGAGCAGTTGCTTCATGATTAGAAAAATGTTACTAGATGTAGAATTGCATCGGAAGAATCATGTGACATGACTGACACAGCCCAACTTATTGTTTTGGTTAGATTTTACAAGAAACATGGATTTAAAGAATTATTGGCACTACTTTCACTGAAAAATACAACAAGTGTATCTTTGTATAATTCACCAGCTATCTATTTGCTCAAAGCTGAAAGATAATACACTGCAAAATCTTATGGATAGTGTAGTGAAAGTTGTCAATTTCATTCAAGCTAACCCATTAAATCACGGACAGTTTGAGGCTGTTGTAGAAGAATGTGAAAGGAATTTGGGGGATTTTGTTCTTCATACTGACATTCATTGTCTGAGGAAAGGGAAAGTGCTGGTAAGATTCTGGGATCTAATTCAAGAAGTGAAACTGTTTCTCAGGTCCAAAGCAAAAAGCGATTTGTTAAATTATATGGAAATGTCTGAGACTGAGTTTATAGTAAGGCTAGCATTTCTAACTGATATCACAGATCACCTTAATAAATTATAATTTAATATTGCTAGGGCATTTTCAAATCTTACAAGGTTTATGAAAGAAATTAGTGTTTTGGAATCTAAGCTGGACTTATTCATTACTGAAATGAATCTGTCAAATTTTACTCACTTCCCAGCCCTTGCAAAGGCTGCACAACAACTGCCAGAGCTGGTCACAAGTGAGCGATTCAATCTATTGTTAGAAAAGTTGAAGTTTTCAAAGATCTTCTTCAAGAGATTCGCAGTCTTACTCCTGTTTAACTTTTTTTTGAAAATCACTTTACGTATGACATCTCCATTGTAGCCACAAAGATGTCATTATAAGAAGCAGATGAAAGTGCAATGCAGCTTGAAATCATCAAAATTCTGCATAACATGGCTCTTCATGAAAAGCATAAGAATGCGTCGCCAACTGAATTCTGGATGACCTATGTTTCTTCAAATGAATTTCCACAACTATTGAAATGTTGTAACAAGATATTGACAATTTTTGGGAGCACCTACAAAAGTCCTGTATGTGTGAAGCTGGATTGTCAGTAATGACCAACATCAAGTCCAAAAAAAACAAAATGATTTGTTCAAACCTAATAAGGGCAGAACTAAGTGAATATCAGCCGCAAATTTTAGGAAGCTTGAAAGTCCAAGTCAAAGCCAAATATCTCATTAAAGAAATGCTACAGTTTTTATTTGTTATGATGACAACGCTAATGGACATATGAATTTTTATTCATAAGGTAAAAAGTGTTACTAAACTGAATAATTTTTAACAAAAAAAAAATAGAAATATTTATTTTGATTTTCAGCTTCACTATTTTTTATATTTTTCTTCCCATTGTACCAGTCAAAACTAAAAAAAGACAAAATATAAAATTTAATGGACGAAAATAACCTGTGTGTATAAAATTATGCTTTTAATAGAAAAGAAATGAAAAGATTTTAAAGACAATATTCTTTTATTGTAAACATTTTTTATAACTTATTAAATTTTTCTCTATTCTTTTTTTGTGTGGTTACTTCAATGATGAACTAATTAAAAATAAATATTATTAAATTATAAAGGTATAACTTAATTTAACTACTCTTCAGTGAGGTCAGTACAGGGGGCGGGGTGAAGAGGGGGGAATGATGGGTGGGAGGGTGAGACTTGGTAGGTGGAGAGGGTGGGATTAATTAAGGAGAAGTGTGGAGGTTGAAGGGGAGGCACATGGTGAAGGTCTTGGGGAAGATCTGGTGATCAGGTGTGGGTTGGGGGGACAGGGAGGGGGGGATTAGAGGGGTTTTCCAATAATTGAAGGTAATGGATCAATTATAAATTAAACATGGGTAAGAAAATCTTTGGATTAAAATTTTCTGTAGTTCTTTCAAAATTAGAATATCACTTTTTTTTCTCCTTTTTTTTTACTAAGCTCAAGCAACCACAATTGAGTTCTAAAATTAGACAAAAAGGCTCAGCTGCCTTTGTTAAAATATCAGCATGGGATTGTGTTGTTTGAGTGAATTGGCCAGAGGTGGCCTGCCCTATGAGACAAGCTGATCACATCTGGACAGCAATGGTCATTAGAATGTTTCATTCTGGTTAGGTAGCCTGGATTTCAAAGATAAAATTAAGACATGCTGGCAAAAACTGATGGAAGTCATAGAGAAAATGAGCTTTTCTTGAAACAATCCAATGATTAATGATGAGAAACATACACAAGTTGTATTGACCTAAATCCCAACACATCTAGTTTCAATAAAGTTTATAATTACCATTGTAAGAGTGAATATTTTATCATGTGACATGTTGTGAGTTCATAACCCATTTGTTAAAACTACAAAAGCATAACCTCCTAAGAAACAATCTTTTGGTCTGATGAAATTTTAAACCATGAGACCTATGGTCCTGTGAAATTTTAAAACATGAGATCTATGGCCCAATGAAATTTTAAAACATGAGACCTATGGTCAGATGAAGTTTTGAACCATGAGACCTATGGTCAGATGAAATTATAAAACATGAGACCTATGGTCAGATGAAATTATAAAACATGAGACCTATGATCAGATGAAGTTTTAAAACATGAGACCTATGGTCAGATGAAGTTTTAAACCATGAGACCTATGGTCAGATGAAATTATAAAACATGAGACCTATGGTCAGATGAAATTATAAAACATGAGGCCTATGGTCAGATGAAGTTTTAAAACATGAGACCTATGGTCAGATGAAGTTTTAAAACATGAGACCTATGGTCAGATGAAATTATAAAACATAAGATTTAAAACATGAGACCTATGGTCTGATATAAAACATGAGACCTATGGTCAGATGAAGTTCTAAAACATGAGACCTAAGGTCCAATGAAATTATAAAACATGAGACCTATTATCCAATAATATTTTAAATCATTAGATATACAGTTATATATTTTAAACCACAAGACCTATGGTCCAATGAGATATAAAACCTAAGAATATTGGATTTTTTATAGAAATATTATTATAGCTGTATTCATACAAATGAACACAATGAAATAATTTCGGAGGTGAAAGAAAGGATAATAGCAACGGTTCCTATTTCAACCTACAAAAGTTAACAGGAATAAAAAAAAAACACTCTCAAGGGGAACAAAGAAGACAAGAAAGCCACTTTCATAAGACCAGTAGAAACTTTTACGCTAGTGAGATTTGGTCCCTTACCATAAAAGCAGAGAACCTGCTCAATAAATGGGAGATGAAAATCCTCAGTAAAATATATGACCCAGTGTTTGAGAATGATGTTTGAAGAATCCATATAAACCTAGAGCTATGTCAATTGTTCAAAGACCCACCCATAGTCGCAACAATTTTAAAAAAAGGCAGACTGCGCTGGACAGGACATATTAAAAGGATGCCGGATTTTAGAGCAGTCAAAGTGATATACAGGTAGAAACCTAGGGGCAGGCGGCTCATTGGTCGACGGTGTAGGGAAGGAGTTACACCAGTTGGGGGTTCGCGCATGGATGCAGAAAGCCATTGATTGATCCGAATGGAAGGATGTGGTGTAGCAGGCTGTAGCACCGCTGATGATGATGATGTCTACATAAAAGAAGCATATTTAACCATCTAAGAAACTTATTACTTCATATGTGAGTGTAGAATATAATCTAAAATTGGTGAAACTTGTCTTCTTAGCTTTGTTGAAAGTTTGATGTCAAAGCCTTTGTAACATATTTTATGTATCGGTGACATTGCCTTTATTGTTATGGTAAGAGTGTGCAGACCATTTTGTTATTTAGAGTAGAATCTTTGGTTAGCGAAGAACATCTTTAGTAAGCTAACCTATGGCATTAGGACCTACTGAATCATAATAATATAGTCTTTAAAGAAGTCTTCTGTTGCTATTTAACTCAGTCCATTTGTGGAGTTCTGTATATATTCATCCACATTAATACAGTGCATTAAAAAGCAAAAGTTTAACAGATCATCTATTTTTATTATGACAAATGAACACAGTGTACATAATGCTACTAATCACAACCAGTTTGTCACTACAACTGTCCCTGTACAGCCTGTGAAGCAAGTATTTAAGCACTTATAATCATTACATACTGTGAAGTAATTGAAACACAGCTTAAAAGACAAAATAATTCAACCACCTTAGTTGACAAATGTAACACGGTAACACTTGTACAACCACTAACCTAGGATCTGATTAAGGTTTAAAAATCCACACATTAGAAATGGACACACACACACACACACACAAAGAATGTCATATAAATGTGCAGTAACACTTTAACAAAGAAAACATTCATGTCCAAGTACTAGAAGCATTGTTAGTAATGAGCACATATTTTTACTAACAGTATACCATCTGAGATTATTATGATTAAAACCTATGGCATAGTGTTGGATGACTTTTTAATGCTAGTCTGCTGGCTTAGGACTAATCTGTGTTAACTGCTGGTCAAATCTTTATCATTAACTTAATGGTTAAGAATATCTATATATATAATTCGCCAGCAAAGGTCAAACACTAACACGGTTCAAACACCACGCAGGCTATTTATAGATAAGCCAGAGAGTGGTTCAATAATGAGTTCACTAGTGCGCAAAATATAATTCCCGATAACTACGCTATATATGATATATATCTATTTTTAATAACGCGATTGCGTAAGTGCGTAATATTTTCTTTTCGGAAATGAAATCGTCTCAATTTAAGTATTGTATAAAATATAGTCGGTTTAAAAGTGGTTGGGACATGAGAATCTATGTATATAATTCGCTAAGCAGAGGGTCGGCTATATTTATAGAGTTCATGGCCGTGAAATAAAAAGTGTGCAGTGACGTATCATGAAAAAGGAGGGGGGGGGGGGGGGGGGGGGGGGGGAGTGTAGCAAAATTTGCATTCTTAAAAGTGCATAACTTGAGTTCACGTTTTTCAAGTAACGTTAGTAGATGGGAAGTTCACACATTGCTGTCGCTAATGTTTGGCGGGTACATCTAGTTTAAGATAATCATAATAGTGATTATACATTTAGCCATTAAGTCCATTTTACTTTTTAGCCAATTTAGCCGTTTCAAATCTACCATTTATATCAAAGATTTTGGAGAAAGTCGTTCTCCGCCAGCTCCTGAATCACCTCACTCGGTGCGACTTGTTTGAGCCTTTCCAGTCAGCCTACAGGGCGCATCACTCTACCGAGACAGCCCTGTTGCGCGTCATAATTTACCTTCTGTCATCTTGTGGCAAGATATCGCTTTTGTCGTTACTTGATTTATCAGCTACATTCGATACGCTTGACCATGGCATACTTCTCCAACGTCTGGAAAATACGTCTGGTTTCGCCGATGCCGTCCTAAAATGGTTCCGCTTGTATCTGAAAAATCGGGTCCAATCAGTTATCGCAAACGGCTTGACCTCGAAGCAATCTATCATCGAATTTGGAGTACCCCAGGGCTCCGTCCTAGGCCTGGTGCTTTTCACTATGTACATTCAGCCACTGGGTGCAGTGATCAAGCAGTTTGATATGCTATATCGAATGTTTGTGGATGATACCCAACTTCAGATATCTGTGATCCCCTCTCAGTACCTCAGCTTCTTAGTATGTCTCAGAAGACAGTGGAGTCAGTTGAGCACTGGATGACTAAAAACAAGCTTAAATTAAATGATGAAAAGACCCAGCTGATCTCCATTGCTACCGCTCAAAAGCTAAAATGTATAAATAACACACAAAACCTTACTCTCGTATACAGATTGAGTATGCTCAAACAGTGCGAAACCTGGGTGTCTATTTAGACAGAAAACTAACTATGGAAAAATCACATTAACATGCTTTGCAAGGCAATTTTTCTAGAGCTGCGCAGACTTAGTCATATAAGACATTTCTTAACGTTAGATGCATCAAAGAGGCTGATGTCTGCATTCGTGCTATCACGCATGGACCACTGCAATGCTCTTATGGTGGATCTTCCAGCTACGCTCCTGGATAAAATTAAAAAAGCACAGAATAATGCGGCTCGCATTGTTCTTCGAAAACGCAAATTCAACCATGCTAAAATACTTCTGAGAGAGTTGCATTGGCTGCCGGTCCGCGCTCGCATAGAGTACAAAATTGCAACTCTGTGCTACCGCTGCTTGCATGACCTGGCACCGTCCTATCTCAAAGCGCTACTGACGCCTTATGTACCCACTAGACAACTCCGCTCATCTGATAGTGGCAGACTCTCGATACCACGTTTTCACATTGAGACTTATGAGGGGCGCACTTTCGCCCAACAATTTGGAAACCCTTCCTGTCGCTCTCAGAAACAGTCACCCACTGGATTTTTTCAAAACTGATTTGAAGACTTATCTATTTCGCAAACACCTGCAGGGGGTGATGTTGTCTATCTAGCTATTATCTTATAGATGTATATTGGCCTGTGTTTTTTATGGTTGCAAGGTATGAAAGACTTAGAATGGGTATTTTTTGTAATGTTGCATTTTGTACTACAATTTGGTATGTATCGCGCTTCAAGCCTTTGGGGATGAAGCGTGATTTTCAAATAATCTTTATTATTGTTATTATTAATTTAATCTGCTCATTTAAAATAATTGGTAAAAATCTTTCCAGATACCTGGAAATGACGAGTATTAGCACACCCTGAACATATTCCGATCAAGCCAAAAAAATGAAACCGGGTCAAGGTGTTTAAAAACAAATTATAGAAACATTTTTTACATATTTTTATTGTACATTTTACTTGAATTTAAAGCAAAACTAAATGAAAGCTAAATGAAAATGAGCAGTTCTGAAAATAATAATGAATTGAGGACCATTGATCTATGCCATAACGAAAGCAGTGAAAACCCAAGTTAAAGACATAACTTGCTGTGTCTACAAATAAATTGATTTTTTTTGGGAGGGGCATTTAAAGATAATTCCATGCAGAAAGGAGGGGGGAGTAAGTATAACCCCTTACAGAATTAATATAGTTAATTTTTTACACCCATTAGTATTTTGGGTGGAACTCATTTGGTTTTCAATTAATAGATAATTCCTGAATAGTAATACCTTGGCCTGGACTTGTGCTGCACTGTATTAGAATTAGTTTTATCGCAAAATACCCTGATGAGATTTTTTAAAAATGCACGCGATTTAGCAGCGCCACCATTCGGACCCTGTCCCATTAGACTCAATGCTATTCGGGTGTCATTTGAGGTAGTTTATTTTAGTTAAACTGAAGAAGTAAATTTACAAACATATAGTCCATTCAATTATCTTTCATTTGATACCTCATTTTGTCTCTCAAAGCCAACAATAATATTTTTAACCGTTTTTTAATCCCCACCTCTCACTTCTGATACCTGGGTGCAAATAGTTGCAGCCTAAAAACTATGACTATATATAGTTCATATATAATAAGTATACGAATAAAATGAAATTTGGGCCTCCAGCCCAAACGGATTTTTTAAAAAATTTTAACTACCACCACCACCCATAAGTTTTTCATTTTTTTGTGTGAACATGCCTTCAGTTTGAAAATTTTTCTTTAGCGTACCAACTTATAGGTTTAAACAAATCTGGGGATGCCTGCAACTATTTTATCGAATTTCATGAATGTATCCCTAAATCGATCCATATGCCTAACCTGAACCCTAAATCGATCCCTATGCCTAATCTGAGCCCTAAATCGATCCCTGCGCCTAACCTGAACCATAAATCCACCCCTCAACCTAACCTAAACCCTAATTCACTCTAACTATAATAAACACACAAAAGACGCTGTGGCAGCCGTCCTCGGATTTAGCCAAAATCTGGCATACTTTGGAAATCTGATATAAAAAGAAACTTTAGCTATGTACAATACAATTTAGGGTTAGTTAACTCTTACTGACTGGTGTTAATTTGATAACAAATACATGCACGTTTACATGCTAAAATATGAAATTGGTTAAGAAATAATATAGTATAGGCCATGGTCATAGGCATATATGATATACTGATTCAAGTCCTCCAATTCCTCCCACCCCTTTTTTCTCAGCCATACATTATTGAATTATTGATTATTGTAATTGCAGACATTATCATTATAATTATTTCATTGTAACTGCTTGCAAACTGCAAAGGAAAAGGGCAAAGCAACATTGAAAACATTAACTTAACTTACTAAGAAGCTTCCAAGCCTAAGTTAGCAGCAAGATTAAGACTGAGTACTACTACTACTACTACTACTATTAATCTGCCACTAAACTACTACTATTATTATTACCGTCACCGACTACCAAACTAATTAAGTATTAAGCGTAGCCGTATTCAAAAATATCATCACATACTTTGACTTTTGGTATTTACTATTAGTAGATTTGGACTTAGAACAGCTGCTTGGGAATAACGTACAATTAACTGGATCATTTAAGACATACCGTTACAAAATTTGAAGGTTTGCTGACTTACACCACGTCCTCCTGAAGTATATCACAAGCTTTCATAATCACTGGGTCATAGTTTGTTGGTGACACTCATTACCGAGATCTAACATATTGTTAAGGTCTTAACGGAATGTAAATTCAAAATTAAATGTAAATTATATATGGTATAATTAGATTAATACAGTATAAGTACTGTGGTACAAATTCATTACAAATTGTGATTATTCAAAACATCTTGACTGATTAATACAAAATGGTGGAATCCATGACCTACCTCTTTTTAACAAGTCGACGGTAACTGATTCGTTGCCCATGCCATGGCCAGGCATAGCCGCTTGGCGAATTGTTTGTAAAAACTCGCACATTCACATACATTACAATAATTACATGATCTGATGATTTGATTTTGATGTTCAAATTTATAACCTTTTTTTTTAATGTATGTTTTTTCTGGGGGTAACCTGGGAGGGGGGGGGGGGGGGGGGGTTACACCGGGTCCAAGTATTTTTTAGAAAATACACGGTGGGTCAAAGTGTTATAAATATTTTTTTTTAAAGTTAACTTCTCATGCAACGAAATCTACTGCCCTATGTCGTAATGAGAGTGCATTACATTCGTCAACCATTTGTGTCAAGAAATAACCCACTGATAGGAACAGGCATTTTCCGGATCCTGGAATAAAGATGACGTGTTAACATGTTTAAAAATGTTTGAAAAACCAAGGCCAAGGTATTTAAACGGCCTAAGTAACATTATATTCTACCATCTTTTAAATTTGTTTTTAAAATAAATTAATTTTAAAATTACCTTCAAGTTTAATGCATGAAATATCTCGTTAAGTGGTTCAAAGATTGATTGTCGGGGTAATTAATTATTGATATTTTTAACGGTTAACGCTTTCATTGTGATGTCTCGTCTCTTTAAATCTTAAAAATTTGTATATTGGAAAAAAAAAAAGTGCGCCCCTCCTTAAACTATCAGTCGGTAGCTTTTGGAATTCAACGATATTCATTTGTTATCCTCTCTTATATATGTATATACTTAAATAGCGGCATTATGACTGATAATCCCTAAAAGTAGAATAGTTAACGTGTGTTAAATAGAAATTGGCTAACATGTGTGAAAAAAAATATTTCAAATTAAAAAGGGCTGCATCTATAGGTATGCGGGTACATTTAATGGCAAATGGCTATTCGCACCCGGAGTGGCTCCATACAGATTAAATGGCCTCGGAGCGGGGTGTGATAACAATAATAGTATGAGAATTATTTTTTTTAATTGTTTTTTCTCCTTGTTATTTCATAGATTCATAGTTTTATTCTTTTTAGTTGTTTTTTATTTTTGCTTTGTTAATTTCTCTTAGAACGGGTAGATTTTTTGTCTTTCTTTTTTAGTTAAAGCAATTTTCGTAGATCATTTTTTTTTTTTAAATCTAGTAATGAAGATGATTTAGATACATTTATTGTTTTCATTTGAATTTTTTGAAAGGCAGTGCTAGTGATTTATGTATCTGGATGGAACCAAGTTGCTTTATTAGTCATCTGTTTGCAATGGTGTTTATTTCGCTACTGACAAATATTTCATTACTTTCCCGCTTTTTGCCTCTTAGTCTTAGTAAATCACCAGCTATTTACTAAGAAAGAAATCGAAACTGTCACAAATTTTTATAAAGGAAATTGACAATTTTATTTAAAGTTTTAACAAATATTTCCCACGCCCACATAACCCCACCCTCAAAATTCTAGCCGCATTAAGTCCGTAATGGATGCACAACCGTGCAAAGGAAAAGCAGCGCCCTGGGCGAATGCGCCCCCTGATATTGAGGTCCCTTGCGAGTACCACCTTTACATTGCTGTGCATCGATCCAGTGGACTAGAAAGAAATATCAGACAAAGTAGATGGATCTATAAAATTTTAAAAAAATAATTTAAATCTAAATATATCCAATTGGGCAACTTTTATAACGTATCTTTGAAGACAGAAGACTTCTCCTTGTTTTCCCACAATGGCGTCGTAAATGACAAGATTCATGAACTGCAGGCTACTTTTTTTTTTTTTATCTTGTTCAGTTTTGTTAAATGGTTATTGTACATGAACAAAAAGACGCTATTTTAGGCCTTTAGTTCCAGCAGGTAAAGAGGAAGTTTTAATTGGTAATTTCCCACTTGAGCGTCGGCCAAGAAAAAATCCAAGGCGAGAATGAAGTTCTTGAAAATATCATTTTCATTTGGGGGAGAACTATGCTTAATGTCATTTTTACACATTACATTGTTTGATTTCTTCTTTTTTGATTTATTTCAAAAATTAAATTGTTTTACATTTTCTATTTTTTAAATAGTCTTGTGTTATTTGTTCTACTGTATATGTGCTGGAATGAATATGCACAACGTCATAAAATCAAGATAAGAATAATTGTTTAAATAGCCCTTCAAACCGGAACAGCTGGATTTTTTCTTGGCCTGTGCATAATTTTACTCAAATTTCAGAAAGATAATGCAGGTGAGATGAATTTTTATATTTCATGAGTCTTGAATGCTGCATAATTTTACTCACGTTTCATTGGACCTGCAATATTTTCTTGCGATTCATTTTATTTTGTGCAAAGTTGTCTGTAGTGGACATTAGTAATTTTGTATTATTTACCTTACCATACTGTTGTACTTATATTATTTTTATGACACATGGTTATTTTTACAGGTACTTGTCCAACTGCAGGCAGAAGAAGCCATGATCATCATGCTGAAGGAGAACCCCTGCAGCCTAATTGGTGACTTGTACATCAGATTTCTCTTGCCAACAGCAGTTAATGGTATTGACCAGATGAGCTTGTGTAGATTGGTTATGTTAATGTATGCATTTATGTTGTAGTTAGTTGGACAAATTTAATACATTTCTTTTGTTTTAAATTATCATCTAAATGGTTTATCATAATAACTTCAGTACTAGTTTATAATTTTTTTT
>CAXITT010000197.1:1105321-1115549 GCA_964033795.1 Lymnaea stagnalis
GCTTTAGTGCCTGGACTTTTTATAAACAAATAAACATTTAAATTGAAGTAGATCTTATAGAATGCCTGGATTTCACACTTTGCCTGTAACATGTGTAATTGGAGGGCTTGGTGGAATAAGGTGCCTACATTTTTTTAGGTAGCTTGGATTTCACCAAGTCCTTAAGTTACCAAACAAGTCACCATCAATTTTAACATGTTTCTTTTGTAAAGATAACTCACTGTATATCACCAGGAGTATTCATGTTTTCATCTCTTTGGAGATAGTCTCGCGGGGATAATTTTTGTTTTTCTCCCCCTAAAATAAGGAGCATTCATGTTTTCATTTTCTTTTTTCCATTAAATAAATTTAAAATAACTTCAAATGTTTTTCTTTCTTTTATTTTAAACATCTTCTTTTTCTCTCACATACCATCTTATTTATTGAAGCCATGTAAATATCTTCTCTTTGCCTCACTTTCACATACAAAATAATAAGCACCATCTATTTATTAAAGCAATGTGATATCTTGACTTTTCTTCATACTCTTTGCCTTGAATTGTTCGGCGCCAACTGAAGAATATTTCAGTCTTCCCTCAAAGTTTTTGTCTTCAATTCTTGAACTCCATCTGAAAATAAAAGAGATATTTATCAACTAAAATTTGTTATCAGTAAAATAACCTCTCCTTATCTATGCCCATCTTTCCCAAATGGATAAATCATTAATTTCTACCATACTTAAAGCTAAAAGAACAAATTTGTTTAAATGTGTGATAGGCATTTTCAATTATTTTACGCAAATCAAGTCAATTATAATATGATAAATAAATTCAAGTATATGTTCAATCACATTTATCGTTACATCTCTTGTTGTTGTTACGTTGTTAAATACAGCGGAATTAAAATAAATATTTTGATTGAGCTCTAGTTACATAATTTAGAATAATTAAATGAAAACTTCATTTAAATTGGCAAATCACAAGCTTTTACATTTCCTTCAGTGACTTTACTCATAATATCCCTCACCAATGACACTTAACAGCAGCAGTTCTCAACCTGTGGGTCTTTGGGGGTCGCCTAAGACCACCGGAAAACACATACTCTACAGTTGTAACGTATGAACGAAAATAATTTTGTGGTTGGGGTCGCCACAACATGAAGAACTATATTAAAGGGTCACGGCATTAGAAAGGTTGAGAACCACTGCTTTACAGGTTCAATTGATCTTCACTTCCTTGGTCACCAGCTTGTAATATGCTAAACTCATTTCTAATAATACTTTCAAAGTCTGATACATATCTACAATCCAGGATCACCAATGATCCCTTTGCATAAAAAAAGATGGTAATTCAATCAGATAATTTTATCAGTCATGCACAACTTTTTAACTCTCGTAAAATAACCAAAGATAGAATATAAATACATTTGGATTACTTCATTAACATGAGCAGTGGTAATATCAGGTCAACTTTGGCTTTCTTGGGAACTTTTCTCTCCCATGACTTTAATAGGTTTACTGTTGGTTTTATTAGGGAATTTCACTTGCTTATATCTTTTTACTTTTGAAAATTTTCTGACTACTTAAGTATGCCCTATTTCCTGCCGATATTCATTCTTTTATTTCTGTTAGTAATTCATTTCTTTCGTTTAATAAAGATCCTAGGTATTTCAATTGATTTACTTTTTCAAAAGTGTGTTTTTTAATTTTAATGACTTCATGACTTCCAACCCTGCTTATAGTGATTTTATGCTCGAAGCATTATCATCGCGAGGGTGAACTTAGATGCTTTAATTGTATTGGAGTTAATTTTTAAACTAGAAATTCGATAGCTAATCCATTTTATAAAGTCTTCTAATTCAATAAAGTCTTTTGATATATCTTTCCTACTTTTCCCTTACAGTGCTGACAAACTGAAATTCCTTTGAATATTCTCCCTGAATCTCGTAAGCAAACGCTTTTTCAGTTGTTTAATGTATCAGTCTTATAAAGATAATTTCTGGTTCTGGTTGTGTTCGTTGCTGCATCCATGTACTGGCAACGGTTGGGGATATGATGTTGCTATTCTAACAGCTCCTAGCTGATGCCAAGGCAGCCTTGAAGCTTTCGACCGATGTCGAGTTCACAGTGGCATTGTCCAGGTGGTTCCAAGCTTTTATTGTGCGTTGGAAGAAAGATTGTTTATACTGCTCTGATGTGCACTGAGGCACTTTGAAGCATTTGCTATTGTTTCGGGTGTAAGTTTATGGGATTGTCAGTGTTGAATTCAGTGTTTAATGAGCGTTTTGCTCTGATCAGTTTATCCGGCTTCTGTGGGGTGAGGTACGTGCCTGCTGGGATGACTGGAACCAGTCCCATGACCACTTTACATAAAATATCAGGCGGAGTCCCTCTCGTCTGTCTTTACGGGCGGGGTTGTCAAATCTTTTTTTAAGAGGCCAGTGACGAAGCCAGAAGTGGTGGATTTGTAGTCTCGAGCGATAAAACGCACCGCGGTACGTTGATTTCGCTCCATCTTGTCCATGTCTTGCTTAAGGTGTGGGTCCCAGATGATCGCACCATATTCTAGTAGTGGATGGACGAGTGAGAGATATGCATTTAGTTTGCAGGAAGTTGGGCAGTGGCGCAGATTTCTTCGGATGAAACCTAGGGTGGAGTTGGCTTTTTTTTTTTAATTTTGTTTATATGGGGTGACCATTTTAGGTTATTTTAACCTTGTTGGAGAATTGTCTCGTTTAGTGAGCACATATAGGTTGATGTTCTTTTTTCCTTGAGATGGTCTTTGTGAAGCATTTGGTTTCATTAAATTTCATGACCCAATTGTCCGCTCAATTCATAAGGCACTTCAAATCTGTTTGGAGGTGGTTGTGGTCATCGTAGCCGTTTATCTCTCTGTAGACAAGACAGTCATCTGCAAACAGCCTCACTTGAGATGTTTATGTGACAGAGGAAGAGAAGGGGGCTCAGCACTGTGCCTTGTGGAACTCCTGAGTCTACGGTAGCTTTCCCTGATTGGACACCGTCTACCACTACTTGCATGGTACGTTGTGTTAGGAATGTTGAGAGCCAGGAGTGAAGGTTGCCGGTAATGCCGTAGTGGTGGAGCTTATGTAGAAGAAGGCTGTGTGGAACAGTGTCGAAGGCCTTTGAGAAGTCGAGAATAGCCATGTCAACCTGGTTTTGATGCTGTCATATGCCAAAAGAGTTGATGTACTGGGATATTATGTTTGTAACATTTCTCTAATAGGCATCCGATCAGTCGTTGATCTGTTTTGTCTGAATCCACATTGGAAGTCACCTAGTATTTCTTCAGTGAAAGGCTGTAGCCTTTTGGCAACTACTTTTGTCAGTATTTTGTATGTAACATTTAATAGGGAAATTCCTTTGTAGTTTGTGCACTGAAGTTTGGAAGCTTTCTTGTGTATTGGGGTTATTAGTGCTGTTTGCCATTCTGTTGGAATTTTCTCTTCTTGACAAATTTTAGTTATAAGTTCTGCTGTGATGAGATCTTCTCCAGGGGCTTTGTGGTTTTTCATAGAATTGATTACGTCTGAAGTTTCTTCTAGAGTTGACTAGTTTATTAAAGGGTCTGGTCCTCCATTTGGTGGTTGATAATCTTCATCTTGTCTATTGTCTGCACTTATTATGTCCTCAAAATTTCCATTCTGGCTCTCACACATTTGTGGTCTGGCTTGGTATCCATTCTTTTCATCTTTTATCTTTATGTACATTGCTCTGATGTTTTCCTCCCTTGATAAGTCTTCTTTTTCATTTAGCTTTTTCCCATGTCCTCTTTTTCTTCCTACACATTTCTATGGCTTTCCTCTGGCTTTGTTCCTTTCTTCAACAGTCTGTCTGCATTCGTGATCAAATCAGCCCACTCTATTGTTTGATTGCTGCAATGCTCCTACTTTTTCTGATTTTCTGATGTTTTCACAGCATTTTTTTAACCCGATCCCACTGTTCATTTATGTTGTTTTCCCTGTTTCCTCCTGTGATGCTTCTACTTGTTACATCATTTTTGGAAAGTTTATGGTAATCACTTTTCTCTTTGATTTTGGCCATTGTGAATAATGCTTATTCTCTGCTTATATTTCACCCTTACAAGTAGATGGTCTGAGTCTGCATCTGCTCCTTGATAGCTTCTTACATATAGTATATCTGATCCTTAAAACGATTGATTAAAACGTGGGTATTTCAATCTGGTGTTCCAAGTAACTTTATGTATGTATATTTTTGGAGTGGAAACTTGGTGCTGCTGACATCTCTTTTATTGAAGCAAAGTCTATGAGTCGGATCCCATTGTCATTGGATTCTTTATGCAGACTTTACCTTGCGAATAGTTGGCATTGAAGTCGTCACTATTTTAATATCATGTCGTGGTGCCTCTTTGTAGATCTTTTCCAGTGTCTCATAAAAGGATTCTTTTCCCCAACCTTCCAGATCTTTGATGGGAGCATGAATGTTAATAAATGTTAGATTAAGCATTTTTCCTCTCAAAGAGCATAATCTTTCATTCTCAGATCTACTGCAGTTGGGAATCCAACCATGGAAATATAAACGCATCAGTTCTGAGTGGAATGAAGTTTAGGGATTGCCAGAGTTACAGGGATGGATGGGACAAGACCATAAAAATAATGACTGTTACATCGTTAGATAATAATACTAGCAGGCTACGGTGACCATGGTGACTGTCATGAAATTGTTCAGATATTATTATTAAAAGGTTATCCTCTAAATCAGCGGTTCTCAACCTGTGGGTCTTGACCCCCTTGCGCGACCCTTTCATGGGGGTCGCCTAAGACCATTGGAAAACATACATTTTCGATGCCGATGGTCTTAGAAACCAATTGATTTGGTCCGGCTAAAAAACCAGAAATGTCAGAAATTTTCATCATGATTGGAGACGAATTTGTTTCGAAGCTGAGTGCTATTTCCGTATCCAACGACACTGTCCGTAGAAAAACAGATGACATGTCTGTTGATATTCTTGATCAGGTAATCCAGGAAATAAAATCTGCTCCGCTTCCAATATTTAGTATCCAGCTTGATGAATCTACAGACGTTGCAAACTGTTCACAGTTACTAGTTTATGTGAGGTATATTAATGATGGTGACTTTAAGATGAGTTTCTTTTCTGCACGTGATGTATTTGACAGAGTTGGTTTATTTCTGAAAGATCATAATATCTCTTGGAAAAGGTTTGGGTTGTTTGCAAAGATGGTGCTCCAGCTATGCTAGGATGGCGATATGGATTCAACGTCTAAAACTGAATGAGTCACAAAAAGTCATCGGAACTTACTGATTGATTAATCGGCAGATATTAGCTATGAAGACGCTGTCACAAGAGTTAAAAGAAGTAATGAAAAGTGTCGTAACTTCTGTCAATTTTGTAAAGGCAAGCACTTTAAACATTCGACTGTGGAACGAGTTGATGCGTCGAACAATGCTCTGCTATTTCATACCGAAATGAGATGGTTGTTGAAAGGAACAGTTTTAAAATGTGTTTTTGAGCTTCGTGATGAACTCAAAACTTTTTTAAATCAGAAAGCAAGACCGCAGTTCGAACCTCTTTTTAGTTATAAAAGTGAAATGCAGAAAATAGCTTTCTTGGTTGACATCTTCGCCTTCTTAAATGAGTTAAATTTATCACTGCAAGGACCAAATGCAACATCCTACAATTTCCCTAAAAAGATGTGATCATTTAAATTTTAATTTCAGCTTTGGCCAAAAAAATTGGATGAAAATAAAGTCCATTCACAGTCAAAGTTGAAGATTTTCCTGAGTCGCGGTAATTTCCACAGAAATTGCTCAGTACAGGATTTTCATAGATTGACAGCCATACAGCAAGAAATGATTTCTCTACAATGCCAGTTACAAAATTCTGGATCAAGTCTTTGCAGTCATACCCTTTTCTGTCAGAGTTGCGCTTTCCTCTTCCTTTCCAACAACATATCTTTGTGAAACTGGGTTTTCCAGCTTGTTGGTAATCAAGCCTAAAGATAGAAGTAGACTTGTGGAAGATCATCTTCGTTGTGCTCGTGCAAAGACTGAGCATTTCTGATCAGGTAAGAAAGAAACAATCTAAACCTTGGCACTGAAATTGGCTTTTAGCATACTGTTGCAAAATGTAGCAAAGTAGTTTACTGTTGTTAAATTAAGACTGTTACCCATGCTACACCATGCTTCAAGACAAAATTTCATTTCTTTGTAATCAGAAATTAATATTTCACAATATATGTTTTTTGTGATTAATGCTTAAATTATGTTCAATTTGTAACAATGAAAATGAATCCTGCATATCAGATATTTACATTACGATTCATAACAGAAGCAAAATTACAGTTATGAAGTAACAACGAATATAATTTTATGGTTGGGGGGTCGCCACAACATAAGGAACTTTATAAAGGGGTCGCGGCATTAGAAAGGTTGAGAACCACTGCTCTAAATAATTATATTTTTTATAACGACTATGAAATTTGATTCACTCTTAATTTGATAAATACAGGTAACAATGACTATTGCTCTTTTCATTATATTTAATAAAATCTAATAACAAATACTATTGCTCATTTTATATGTACTATTTTTGTTTAAGCCCAAGTTTTCACTAAAGTAGTCTAGTTGACCGATTGTTATGCTGCTAAAGGTATTTTTTTCCAAATATTTTGCTGTATTAATGTTGAACATTTCCTATACATTTCCTATTTGCTATACCCAGGTGGCCCAACTTATCACGCTCATTCATTTCATAGTAAAAGTTCACATACCTTATTGTCCAAAGTTGTCATTTAATGGATTGATTTCTATGAGATGGAAGATCATTAGAACATGTCTAGTTGAGGTGTGGTTTCTCTCAACTATTCATCTTGTGATTGCTCTTGAACATTCATTCCTGTTGAAGAATGATTACAGCTCATGATGAAGGAATGCTTAATAAATTTAGCATGTGTATTAGTATCAGAGGGGTAGCGAGGGGGGGGGCGGACAGATTCTCAGGGCGCCAAAATGTGCTTTGATATTATTTCATTGATAAAAATAACGGGTTTGAGAGTTTAAAAAAAGAAAAGGGCGCTTTAAAATGAACTTTATCCCTGGGCCCAAATCTTGTCCCCGGGCGCCAAACATCCTCGCTACGCCTCTGATTAGTATCATTTCAAACTCTTTTTACCCATCAAAATTTACTTCACATTTAACACACTAGCACAGTGGTTCTCAAACTTTTTCAAATAAAGTTAAACTTTAAGCAAAGGAGGGCTGTTAGTTTTGACCAATGATAATAATTATTGTTAAGATATTGTACATCCCCCACCACTTACAGCAGTTCTTCACAACCATTTTTGCCCCACTCCCCATCTGAACACCCAAAAAAGTTTCATATCACCACCTCCCATATTCCCTTATAGAAAAAGCATTAAAAAAGTATTGGGTATTTCAAATTTGAGGCATGCTAAGGTCTCAGTAAAGTGTAGTGACCTTGAAAAAGTGTCCCATCTAACATTAATTAAATGCCCCCCCCCCCCCCCAACATTTCCAAACCCTTTTCATAATAACAGTAAATAAGTTTTGTTAAGATTTTTCATTTCTACTCAACTAATACTGTGATATCTACTTCTTAGCCCTATTATTAGCTTTCTTCATGGTAGTATAAAATTCGTAAATGGTTATAAAAAATAGAATGCATTATGTTTTAACTTAAACTAATTTGTATTTATAAAATTATTGTTATATTATTATTTTTCAGTTAGCCCAATGTCAAATGTCATGGATATTATTTTGCAGACAATCAGCTGAGTTCCCTTTTCAATGTAAAGTTGAATTAAAATTAATTGAGGCAGATTGTTTTCTATTTTGACATCTTTATATTTAGATTGCAAATTTTGTGTTTGAGCTAAATTAATTAAATTTAAATATATTTTGACAGCATCTATGATGGGCAGATGTCGATGAGTATGACTGTGGGACTCAAAGTGGATTTGTGCATTTAGACCAGACATAAAAAGCATACTGCTTACTAATGAATGTTTAAACAAGAGAGATATAAGGAGATTTCAAAAGCAAATAGACTTTTTCAAACTTTACTGCAAATTGGGTTGCATATATTTGTTAGTACGCAATGTGCAGGACAATGAACCAAAGAAACTTTCTGTTTTAAAAAATTGGTATAACTTCATTGAAGAGTTTTATCAACTAAGAGGATTTATTAAGAATACAGTACTTATTTAAGTACTTATTTTACAAGACTGTGGTCCAGGGAATCCTTATTTGATGAAATATGACTCAGGACAGATTCATGGCCATACTGAGTTTCCAAAAAGTTTCTTATACTGAAAATAAAGGAGACAAGCTGTGCAAAATTGGAAGACTCTTAAGTTCCTTAATGCAAAATAAAAAGAACTGTATCAGCATCATGAAAATGTAGCAATTAATGAACACTTTTGGAAAGATAGGACATTATGACATTTAGGCTGCGTTCTCTCCCCTGTACTGTATATACCAATTTTATTCAAAGCTCAAGTGACACCATTCCAATCTTAAAATTTGCTGATGATGCCACCATCATTGGCTTACTATCTGAATCTCCCACTGAATGTCTCAAAAACAAAGGAAAAGTTGTTGATTTCAGGAGGGAGGAACACCAGATTACAGATCTCGACATAAAAAATCAAAGTGGAGAGAAAGTAGATGCATATAAGTAGCCTACTTAGGTGTCACCATTAATAATAAGCTAACATGGCATGAGCACGGCCAAATGCCGTATAAGAAGTTCAGAAAGACTGTTCTTCCTCAAAAAACTGTACAATTTCGGCGTAAACTTATTCTACAGTTCAACAATTGGAAGCCTGCTCAATTTCAGTGTTAAATCTTGGTGTGGGAATTCAACGTCTGATATTAAACACCACATAAACCAACTTATCAAGAAAGCTAGGAACATAACACAAACTAAACATCTTTCACTGGAAGAACTATTTGAAGAAAGATTTTATTGTAAAATTAAACACATTTTGGATGACACAACCCACCCTCTTCAATCACAGATACTTAGGATTGGCCCGTTCGGAACAAATTCTTTCCATCAGGGCAAGGACTGAAAAATACAAAAATTCTTTTGTTCCCTACTCTGTACGAATTACCAGCGTGCTCCCCCTTAAGTCACAAATCTTAATAAGAACTAATAAGTCCCTGATATGGCTAAGAGAACTCACTGAATGGCTGCTAGTGAAAAATGCATTGCAAATGTCTTGTGTTTAAATTGTTTTTTTATATGTGCTGAAAATGCACAATGCAATAATAAAATATTTCCTTTTGTTTGGATCAATAACAGAATCTTATCTTATCTTTGACGATGTACCGGTTGCTTTAAAGTCTGACATTTTTACATATGTGCTGCAACATGACAAAAACAAACAAAATTTAAATTGCATTTCCAAAACAAGGGTAAAAGGGTCAGAGTATATATCAGATCCTTTGTTTGTGATACATTTTATGTTTTAATAAAGAAAAAAAATGTTTTCAAGAATGTATATGCATCCTCTGGATGACCAATTAGATAATCTGATCGATATCTCTGATATAAAATAAAAAATAAAAATGTAACTTTTTTCTTAGCTTTTATTTTTATTTAATTCTTACTAATAATTTTTTAAGTGATAATTACATGCATATGTTTGAACATTATTTTATTTTAAATTATAATTTATACTTTTTGTGGCATTATTTCCTTGATTGATACGTTTTCCACAAAGTGAGTCTATTCTTTTGAAAAATGAATATTTGTTGTAGTATTAGTAGTATCGAGTATATGGTAATAAAAAATATAAACTATCAATTTTACTAATATAATTGGAAACAATCTTTTTTTTCATTCTTTGTAAAGCTGTGATTGCTATGTTTTTGTCGACTCAAAAATGTTTTGTTTGCCTAAAAATAATAATAAATCAATTTTGGAAAGGATATTTTGAACAAACACCTAATATCAATTAAAGAGCATCACCTAATATCAATATAAGAGTATGCAATTACCTTTAGCTACAAAATTACACCTATGAAACACTTTGATAGTTGCAATATCAACAAATTGAAAAATCTGCTGTTTTTTGAGAGTTAATAACTGTAGTAACTAGAGTAAATTAAGATTTAGAACATGCTCAAAATGAATGATTATTCCTGAGGATCTGTGTTGAATGCCATACTTTATAATTTTTTGCTTTTTATTCACTTGCATTGTAAATGATTTACACTAATTTT